>PYAF01004650.1:296011-319442 GCA_007407185.1 Glycine tomentella
CACTATCATGCCCTTTAATATACACTAAATTTTTTAAACTTATACGTTTTTTTATTACATTTAAAAGTCACGAATGAGCTTCTTATATATATATATATATATATATATATATATATATATATATATATACATATATAAGAAATGGGACTTTAAATTTTCTTTATATTGAATTTGAAAGTTTACTAATTCTTCTTGTTATCTTCTACGTTTCAAAGTTGATAGTATAAATTAACCCTAACTACAAATGATGGTGAGAATAATAAAGAGAGAAAAAAAAACATTTTAAAAAATTTAGTGTATATTAAAGGGCATGATAGTGTAATTTAAAAATTTATCAAGGGACGGATTGTGATCATTATCCACCCATCTGTATAATAAATTTAAATCCTTATTCTTGAAAACAAGATAACATTTTATTACTATTCTCAATTTTAATTTGTTAGTTGTTATAGTTAGTTACTTAAGTATTAGTTAGTTTGTTTCCAAGCTGTCATGTAATTAACCAAGTGATTGGTTATTTAATCAACACTTTTGTAATCAGTTTCACATATATGATATACCAGAAAGATGAGATCGTAGCTCTGCCTCTTTTTCTGGTTTAATATGGTACAGAAGAAATCCTTTCCCAAGCCATCTCTTTCATTTGATCTTTGATCTCTTTTCTGTGACCTTAATTTGATTAGGCATTGGTGTTTTTCACTGTTCCCGCGTTCATCATCTATTCCTTTTTCTTCTTCCTTGTTCTTTTTTTTTTCTCAACCATGGCGATTCAAATGCAAAATCATGATGATGCTTTCTATTTGCATCCTTTAGATCATCCAAGTCTTGTTCTTGTTTCTCAACATTTAACTGAAGATAATTTTCGTTATTGGCGCAAAGCTATGCTCATGGCTCTCGATGGAAAAGACAAAGTCAGCTTTGTTGATGGAACAATTCCCAAACCTGCTGAAGAACATCCACAATATCGCGCTTGGATTCGCAACAATAGCACTGTATCATCTTGGCTCCTGAATTCAATCAGCAAGGAAATCACAGCAAGTGTTATTTAATCTGCCCATGCTGTTGCAATTTGGCAAGATCTACATGTGCGATTTCAGCAAAAGAATGACTGCGTGTGTTTCAATTGAAGAAAGAAATGCTTAATTGCACACAAGGTTCATCTCCGATTAGTTCATACTACACCAAATTCAAGGCTATATGGGAGCAACTTGGTGAATATCGCTCGGTTCACCACTATAATTGCGGTGGAGTACAACCTTTATTGGATCACCTTCAAAGTGAATGTGTATATACGTTCTTGATAGGGCTTAATGAGAATTTCATGAATGTGAGAGGCCAAATCCTATTAATGGATGCATTGCCATCCATTAATCAGGTTTTCGCTCTTGTTTCTTAAGATGAGAAGCACAGGCAAGTAGGTAATTCTTTAATGCCTACTGAATCTCAAATGGCCTATGTGGTTCAAGCTGTCAAAGGAAAGTTCACTAAGAAGGAAAGACCCAAGTGCTCACACTGTGGAGTTTTAGGTCACATTAAGGAGAAATGTTTCAAGATCATTGGTTATCCACCATCATATAACAAGAAAGGTCCAGGAACTAAGCCTGCTGCTGTAAATCATGTTGAAGATCAAGAAAATACTAGCACCTAGAATGACAATGGTTCTTTTTCTTTGACCAGTCAACAATATCAAATGGTGATGCAGTTCATTCAAGCTCAAATGGCCAAGGTTGCCTCACCAGATTTTGATCAATCAGGTGACTCTTGCCTAGGTATGGTTTTTTCTACTTTCGAGTCATCCAATCACTGCACTTGGATATTTGATTCTGGTGCTTCTTCACACATTTGTTGTGATCTATCCATGTTCAACTCTTTCACTTACTTGCATGATAAGCATGTTACCTTGCCAAATAAGACACAAGTTCATGTTAGTGCTATAGGTTCCATTACCTTATCACCAACACTCAAGCTACATAATGTCTTATATATACCTTCCTTTAGTGTCAATTTAGTTTCTGTAAGTCAACTATTACAGAATACTCCACAGTCTCTAACCTTTTTTGCCAACAATTTTTTCATCCATGGAACCCAACAATCGAGGGAGATTGGCAAGGGTGACCTAAGCAATGGTCTCTACACCATGCATTTCAATAAGGCTTTTCAATCTTCATGTAACAAGACTTTTCATAATAAAATTGTTAGCAATTCTATTTTTCCAGCAAAGACTATACAAAATGCCAAAATTTGGCATGCTAGGTTGGGTCACTTGTTTGACCATATTTTAAAAAATTTGAATGCTAAAGTTCCTCTTACTATACCTTCAAATTTCAGTTCTAATGAATGCCAAATTTGTCCTTTAGCTAAATTCAAAAGACTTCCTTTTACATCTTTAAATAATTTGTCACAAAATCCTTTTGATTTGGTTCATTGTGACATATGGGATCCTTATAGTAAATCCACCTATGATGGCATTTTTTATTTTCTCACTATTGTAGATGATTGTAGTAGGTTTACATGGATCTATAAGCTAAACCAAAAATCAGAGGCCCCTTACGGATTAAACAATTTTTTATTTTTGTTCAAAAACAATTTGACAAAACTATTAAATGCTTAAGATCTGACAATGCCAAAGAGTTGGCCTTAACTGATTTTTTGCAGGATCATAGTGTTCAACATCAGTTTTCGTGTTCATATAGGCCACAACAAAATTTTATGTTAGAGAGGAAACATCAACATTTGTTAAACATAGCTTGAGCACTCATGTTTCAAGCTTACTTTTGGGGTGACAGTGTGTGCATTACAACTCATCTCATTAATAGGACTCCGTCTTCTCTTTTACAAGACAAATCACCTTATGAGATTCTTCATAAGAAACTTCCAACTTATGAAAGTTTAGTTTTTGGATGTTTAGCATATGTAGCCACCATTCCACAACTCAGAACCAAATTTCCATTTAGGGCATCACCATGTATCCTACTTGGTTACCCTAATGGTTACAAAGGTTACAAGCTGTATGACCTAACTTCCAAAAATTTATCATTTCTAGAGATGTTGTTTTCCATGAGGACACCTTTCCTTTTCAATCTTTCTCACCTACTCAATCCCTTACTAATCAGTTTCTTGATTTAGTGCTGCCTAAACCTTTACTTTTGAAATCACATCTTGAATCCTTTCATGATGAGTCAATATCTTTCCAACACCCTGAAACAGAACCAAATCCTGTCCTAAACGCAGAACCAAATCCTATCCTAAACACTGAACCTCAAACAACTTCAAACCTTAGAAGGTCCTTTAGGACTCATAAAAGTCCTGCATACTTAGATGACTTTGTATGCAATACTTCTTATCCTACAGATTTCATCTATTTATGAACCTCAATTCTATCACCAAGCTTGCAAATCAGTTGAGTGGTGTCAAGCTATGCAAGAAGAAATTAATGCACTTGAAGCCAACAACACTTGGACAATTCGACCACTGCCTGCAGGAAAGAAAAGCATTGGATGTAGATGAATTTTCAAAGTCAAGTACAAAGATGATGGCAGTTTGGATAGATATAAAGCTCGACTTGTAGCTAAGGGTTACACTCAACAATTTGTTCTAGATTTTGTGGACACCTTTTCTCTAGTGGCAACTGTCACCACTGTTCGAGTATTATTAGCTTTAGCTGCACAAAACAAATGGAAGTTAGCTCAACTAGACATTCACAATGTTTTCCTCAATGGTGATCTATTTGGGGAAGTGTATATGCAGCTGCCCCTTGGTTATCCTAACAAGGAAAAGAACATGGTATGTAAGCTCAATAAATCCTTATATGGTTTGAAGCAAGCATCTAGATAGTGGTTCCATAAGTTTTCATCAACCATTATGCAAAATGGTTTTATTCAGGCTTTTGCAGATCATTCACTTTTTACAAAAGGTTCAGTGTCTTATTTGGTCATTCTTTTATAATATGTAGATGACATAATTCTTGCTAGTCCAAGTGATCAATCTCTTACAGGAAGACAACACCTACTTCAAAGCTTATTTAAGCGAAAGTTGTTGGGAACTCTGAAGTATTTCTTAGGATTAGAGATTGCTATTTCTCCTAAAGGCATCTACTTATGTCAAAGGAAATATGTCACTCAATTACTCAGTGATACTGGTTTTCTGAACTCTAAGTCTCTTCCCACACCAATGGATCCTAATATACAGCTAATCAATGAAGGAGAGCTAGTTGAAGATCCTTCCCAGTACAGAAGACTAATAGAGAGATTAATGTATCTCACTATCTCTTGACCAGACATTGTTTTTGCTATGAATAAGCTTAGTCAATTCATGAAACAACCCCGAACTTATCATTTACATGCAGTGCATCATATACTTCAGTATATCAAATCATCTCTTGGACAAGGTCTTCTCTTTTCTGCAAAACAGACCCCGGCCATATCAGCTTATGCAAATGCTGATTGGGAAAGTTGTACATCAACCAGAAAGTCTACTACTGAATTTTGTGTTTTTATTGGTGATTCCTTGGTAGCCATGAAGTCTAAAAAACAACCTACAATGTCTAGGTCTTCTACAGAAGCAGAATATCGTGCGTTAGATCTCCTCACATCTGAACTATTGTGGTTAAGGCAATTATTAAGAGCTTTTCAGGTCAAGGTTCCCTCATGCAAATTTTTTTGTGACAGCAAATTTACTATCTAATTAGCAAGCAATCCTACTTTGAATGAAAGATCAAAACACATCGACATTGATGTTCACTTCATCAGAGAATATGTCAGCAACAAATTCATCAATCTTTTCTATGTTTCTTCCAAGCATCAACTACCAGACCTTTTGACAAAGGCACTTCCTAAGTCCTTGTTTGTAAGCCTCATCTCCAATTAGGAATATATGATATATATCTTCCAACTTGAGGGTGGTATTATTATTCTCACTTTTAATTTGTTAGTTTGTTATAGTTAGTTACTTAAGTATTAGTTAGTTTGTTACCAAGCTTTCATGTAACTAACCAAGTGAGATTGGTTATTTAATCAACATTTTTGTAATTAGTTTCACATATATGATATACCAGAAAGATGAGATAAGATGAGATCGTAGTTCTGCCTCTTTTTCTGGTTTAATTCTTTTTCTGGTTTAATACATTTGGACATATTCTTTGTTTTGCATTTATCTTTCTTATATTGCTATAGATATATTTAGAATATTCATATATATATATATCAATATTCTTTTAGTTAGTTATTAATGGAAGAAAAAAAAGTATTCTCTTTAAATTTTTAATCAATAACTAATTTTATTTAACAAATACTTAATGAGTGGTGTAGTATTAACAAATTGTCAATAAATGATTCTTATATTATTCTTATTTTAAGTATCATTATTTTACATCTTTTAATATTTTAATTGTATTTAAAATATGTTCTTACATTGAAAAAAGAATACATATGGATATTTCCAACTTGAGTAGAGGATCAAGAAAAAAAAAGTTTTTTTGAATAACAATCCGCCATAATTAATCCTTTTGCTTTCCAGTTAATATGATCATCCTATTATGTCATTTATAACAAATTAAATAACAACATCCATAGTGGGAGTGGCATATAAAAAAAATACTATTATTTTAGTGTCACATATAATTTTGAGTTGTTTAAAATTGAAAATGATTTATATAAGCAATTATTGTTTATGAGTTAATAATTTTGATTTGCTTAAAATTGAAAAGTGATTTATATAAGTAATTATTGTTAATGAGTTCTTTAACTTTGTATTAAATATAGAAGAGAGAAAGAAATTATTTGTATGTTAAAGAACTTGTTAATTGAAATTTCTATTGAAGAGAAAATTAATTGAACTGGTTAAAATTGAGGTGATATAAATTGAGTTGCATATATAAAAATCATTGGAGATGCTCCAATAATCCAACATTCCTGTGTTGATTAGACAAAAGGTTCGCACAATTCAAAATATACTTGCTATGTTTTTCAATTTTGACAACCATATTTCTTAATGGCTCAATGTAGTATTAACATAGTACAGTATAATTGACAAATAATTAATATCTCTTAAGCATGTGATTGAGATTTTGATTTTAGGTATATAGGTATAAATAAATATTTGTTGAAAAATATCAACTCCTTGAATAAATATTCGGTTCACCCAAAGAAGAAAAAAAAAGGGCTCGGTTTAGTTCCAGACTCTCGGATGAGGATATTCTAGATTCAAAATAATAATAATAATAATAAACAACTCTATTAGTGGAGCTTGAAAGTTTCCTGTGAAAAAAATTTAACTAATTTATTTGATGTGCGTATATAGTCCCTGCTCGTTGATAACAACTAGGCAACACAAAAAGAATATAGGAACGCAATTCCAAACGTGCTGTTATTGTTTTCTATTTTTTTGGCATGATTTTTGTCAACGAACTCTTCAGTTTTTTCTCTTTTAAATTTTCTTATCAGCATATTCAAACCTTCTACATTATTTTGCTTAATGGAACAATTACGTTCAGTGCCTTATGGTGCCAGATGTAACTTTTAGGGTTGAATTTAGCCCTCAACAATCTTAAGAACCTAAATTCCATTAATATGGACAAGAGATATACCTTTTCTTGATGTCTTTCAAAGTCCAAGACAAAACGGGCCAACTCCCCAACGGATATGCTAAAAGGCTATTGATATTGAAACCAGTTTGATCTTTGTACCTCTAAAAGGATTTTAACCGAAAAACTTTGACGAAATGTTATGTATGTAAACCAAATATATTCCATTGTGTAATTAATTGATATGCGGGAGTGTCAACCAATCTATCTACTATATGTATATAAAAGAAAAGAGTAAATTACATTTGCTGTATTTTGCTTAAATTTCACTTGATACCCTTTTTTTTTACACCTTACAAAAAATATCTTAATTGTTCAGCTCACATTACATCCAAACCCCCTCCGTCCTAAACACCGTTTAATAATTTAATAGAAAGTAGGTATATGCTGGTCATATGACTTTTAATGAAATTTTATGTTTAAAATACTCTCATCTTTTTCCTCTCAACCTGAAAATATTTTAAGACTCTTATTTTTTTTCTCTAATTGGACGTGAACCCAGCTTTTTGTTAAACGTGAACTCACCTTCTTGGTACGCAGTGTTAACCCTCTTCCTTCTTCTTCTTCTTCTTCTTCAATTTTTTAGTTCAATATATTTCTCTGATTGAATATGATCATTTGCTTCAAATTTAGTGTTTTGCTCCTGCATTCGTGTTCCTGTAGAACCAAACATCAACATTATTTTAATCAATAAAAATAAACAAATGATTTTTAGTTCATCCATTGTGTTTCATGTGGTCCCAAATATCAACACTATTTTAATCAACAATAATAAACAAATGATTTTAAATATCATAAGTGGTCCCAAACTAGTCCCCATTGAAACCTCATTCAGAAATAGGTAACAATAAACAATCAAAATTAAATAAATATTCTTAAAAAGTAATGTATATACAAGGTTCAGTAGTCACTTACAAGCAGAACCATAGTGTGAACAAAAATCGTGGAACAGGAAGAGAAATAGAGGAACAATGGAGAACTCGTGAACTGGAAAAAGAACGATGAAGAACGGTGAAGAACTTATGAATGGTGAAGATGAATGGAACGTGAATGTCATGAGAGGAAGAAGAACTCGCACCCTGTGGACGCTATAGAAAACTCGCCAACAAGAGGAAGATGAATAGTACTTGTGAATGAGGAAGATGAATAAAATGTGAACCCTAAATTCTGAAATTAATTAAGAGGAGATAATTTGGATTTTACAATTAAAATATAAGAATAATTTTGTCTACTCACATATTTTAATTGATGTTAGTTAACGACATTAACAAAAGGGGGTAAAAGTAATGTGAAAAAATGAGGTGTATTAGGTGAAATTTGAGCAAAAACATAAGAAATGCGAGTGTAATTTACTCAAAAAAAAAATTGTACTGATGATGCCACATGACACTCATTCATTCTCTTCACATTAAATATCATTAATCAGATTTTATTTCTTTTATTCAAAATCATATATCACGATTATAATTATGATAATATATATATATATATATAAATAATAATTTATGATAATAAATCATGATTATATATCTTGTAATTAAATGCAATCAATATCCATGTTGTTCAATATATTTGGTTTGGTTACGCTAATTTAAAATAAGAATATCATAATTAAATTAAAATAAAATAAAATACAAAATATTCATTTTTGCCTTGCAAAAAAAGAGATGATTTTTTTAATGAGAGATTACTCAATCAATATTTTTGCCTGAGTGTCTGCATGTAATACGAAATATTACTAGCTTAACTTATACTTTTTTAAGGTAAATTTATCTTTTTTTCATTCTTTGGAACAATAGAGCAAAAATGAATCCAATAACATTAAGATGGGCTGTTCTATTGTTCACATTAAATTTGACCATTTCGAATCGTATTTTTTTATGAACATTTTTATGAAATTGAGTGAAAAGATCTACACATAACATCTAAATTATTTGTATTTTTTTATATAAATTTCTATATGAACAAAAATAATGTATGAAACAAATTTTAAAGAAATTATTATTTATTTATTTTCTTTTATCTTTTGATCATTATTTATAAATTTGTTTTTACTAAATCAACTTTATTTTAAGAAAAAGTCAAAAGAGAACATGCAAGATATCACCAAAGTGAAGGGAATCCTACCTAAGACAACACTTCCAATAATAACAATTTTCTAAATCATATATATATATATATATATATATATATATTTAAATATTTATTGACATATCTTTTAACACATTTGTTAAAATTTAAACTAGATCATTAATAATATATTAAAATTCAAAATAATATTAAAAAAATACTCCTATAAATTATAAAATATGAATTTAATATCCATGAGATACCATGCCAGTAATATATAATGGAAACTAGTTTCTATTTGTTATTTTGTCTAAAAAAACACAAGTGGAGGAGATAAAGGGGTGTTTGAAGGTGCATGTATAGTATAGGAAATTTAATAAGAAAAAGTGAGTAGTGTGAATATAAAAAAATTAGAGTAAATGATTAATTTAGTCTCTAAATTTATATTTTATTGGTTTTTTAGTACCTAGAATTAATAAAAGAATAATAAATCTAACAATTTTTAGGATTTGATTTTAGTTGCTAAAATCAATCACATTTTCTCATTTTAATCCCTCGTATGGAGACTTAAGCAATAATGATAATATAATTTTTGGGACTAAAATGAAATCCAAAAAAAAATGATAGTAAATGCAAATTCATGAACTAAATTAACTATTTACAATAATAATAAAAAATGGAGGTGTTAATAGTTTGTGCCATTCAACGACTCCCTAGCAAATAGCAAGCATGATTGACATTTGTTTTCTACACTTTCACTATTGTTTCTTGCATTTTCCATTGCTGAAAAACTCATTTCAAAATGCAAATTCATATTGTAAAATGAGTTTTTCGAAATGAAATAGAAATAAGAGAAAATAAAAGTGGGGGTGCAGGAAACAACACCCACTATGACTTTACAATTTACAAGCCCTTGGCTGGAGTTTTCAATATATAACCCCAGGCCCAAAATGAAACATCTAATTCAAATCATCATCACGTCTATTCAGGGACTTCACTGTCTGCATGTAATACCTGCAAGTTGTTAGAAATTCCTCCATAATTAACGTTGGTTCACATTCAAATTCAAATACATAGGAAATTAAAGATCACATTTCATGGAATGCATAGGAAGTTGTGGAGTATTTTCCAAGGGCTTGAAATTGGTTTCTTTGATCTTAAGACTTACAGACTCCACTTAGGAAAGTGAAGATTGGAGTTACAAGGAGTTTTGTGAATGTAAGTCATTTATTGGCATCCACCACTCACTCTTGAAGGAAGCCACATCCCTCTCCTATAATTAGGGAGGCTTGTGAAGAGTTGGAGCATCCCATCTCATCCCATTCAAAGAGAAGCAAAGCAAGAGTGATAGTGAGAAAAAGTGTTCTAGTTTCCACCACATTTGGTGAAAGTTGAGAGAAATTGTGAACCATCCTTGTTGGATGAGGTTGAGAGATATTTTCTCTTATATTGAGAGAGTCATTGTAATCCTACTTTTAATAGTGGAGATATTCATTGGCTTGGTCCCATGATTTTTACCTTTCACATTGAAAGGGTTTTCAATGTTAAAAATTCTTGGTGTCATTATTTTACTCTTTACTCTTGTTTTCCAGTTTCTGCTAAGTGCCTATTTTGAGTCTACTGAGAGAAAAATAGTGCTGGTGTTTTCCAGCAGTGGTATCAGAGCTCACCTAGTTCAGGGAGAGCTATTATCCTATGTGATTCAAGATGGAGGGAGTTATCACTCATGATGGAGATATTTTCAAGCTAACCATAAAAAATTATTCATATTGGAAGCTGATGATGAAAGATCATTTGTACTGCAAGAATTTGCACGAGTCAATCACCAACGAGCATAAGCCGGAGGGAAAGAAGGACAACAAATAAGAGCTTCTTAGTCGGAATGTAGTTATGATTTATAAGTGTATTGACCGAAGCTAGTCCGAGCATGTATCAATTTATACCAATGCATATGAGTTATGGACAAAGCTTGAATCTTTAATTCAAAAGAAGGTGCCAAGGAATAAAGCTCATCTTGTCAGATGCTTGGTCAAGCTGGAGTATATGGGTGGTCAAAACATGATTGAACATCTAAACACCTTAAAAGGTATTGTTAATCAATTGAAGAAGGTAGATATGAATATAGATGATGAATTATAGACTATTATACTTTTTAGTTCTTTGCCTGAGAGTTGGACACACTGGTTGTCACTTTCAGCAACTCTGCACTAGATGAAAAGCTTAGCATGGATAACGTCATAGATAGTTTGCTAAATGAAGAGTTCAAAGCAAAAGAGATAGGCTTGAGTAGTCACTCCGAAGCAAATGTTGTTGAAAATAGAGGAAGGAGCGAGCATCATGGTAAAGGAGGCCATGGGAAATCACGAGGAAGATCCAAGTCTCGCCCAAAAGGCTTGAGTTGCTACTACTATGGAAAGTCAAGCCATAAGAAGTCTGAGTGAGATTCTTGAAGAGAGATCAAAAGGCTAGAACTATCCATACTAACAAAATTGACCCAAAGAAGAAGAATGAAGGTGGAACCACTACTGTTGTGGCATCAGACGACGAGAATGATTTCCTTATCGGTAATGAAAATTATTTAAATATTACATTTGATGATTGTATATGGATAATTGACTCTGAAGCATCCTTCCATGTTAGTCCTCATGAAGGATTTTTCTTGACATATCAAAAAAAGGGTTTTGGTATGGTAAAGATGGGCAACCATGTCACAAGCAAGATTGTTGGCATAAGGGAGATGACTCTGATGACTGAAAATGGAAGCAAGCTTATGCTGAAGGAAGTAAGACATGTGTCTGAGATGCGTTTAAACCTTATCTCAACAAGAAAGCTAGATGAAGCTGGGATGATAAACCAGTTCAGTGTCGACAGATGGAAGTTTAGTAAAGGAAGCATGATCGTTGCTCAAGGTAAGAAGGAAGGCTCATTGTACATCATGCATGGAAAGATATGCAAATGGGAGATGAATGTTGCTCAAGATGCAACCAAATAATTGTGGTACAAGAGACTGGGTCACATGAGTGAGAAAGGTTTGGAGTTTCTAGCAAACGATCATTTTCCAAACATAAAGGGGCTAGAAGGAGAAAGCAAATCTTGGATCTTGTCCACTCAGATGTTTGCTCAACGACTAAAAAGTTCCTTGGTGGTGCCCAATACTTTGTTACCTTTATTGACGATCACTTCGGAAAAGTGTGGGTATATCCATTGAAGACGAAAGATCAAGTTCTTCAAACTTTTAAGGATTTTCATGCCTCAATAGAACAGGAGACTCTAAGAAAGCTGAAATGTTTGAGTTCAGACAATAGTGGAGAATACAGAGGCCCATTTGAGCCATACTGCAAGGCTTATGGGATACGACATGAGAAAGTACCTCCAAAAACTCCTCAGTTGAATGGATTAGTTGAAATAATGAATAGAATAATTCCAGAGAGGGTCATATGCATGCTTTCACATTCAAAACTCCCCAAGATATTCTAAGGTGAGGCAATGAAGAATGCAGCTTATTTGATCAATTTGTATCCTTCAAGACCTTTAAATGGAGAGATACCAGAAGAAGTTTGGTCTGGAAAGAAAGCCTCCTACTGTCACTTGAGAGTCTTCGGGTGCAAGGATTTTGTCCACATTCCGAAAGATGAAAGAGCAAAGCTTGATGCTAAGGCGAAGGAGTGCATATACCTTGGTTCACCAAGAGATGAACTTGGATTCAGACTATGGGATCCTATAAACAAGAAGAAGATTTGAAGTAGAGATGTGGTGTTCTTCGAAGATCAGGTAATACATGATATCCAAAAATCTAAGAAGCCAAAGCCCATAGTGAGAAATTCAAGGGGAAAGACTCTTCTAAAAGAGGCAAAACCCACTCAGATGATAGAAACCAATCAGACAGAGCAACTTCCTTAGATAGAATAGCCTGACCAAATGGAGCAGAGTCAAACGAAGCATCCAACTCAAACGATGGAAGAATCAACAATGGAGATTGTCCAGACGGAAGATGAATCCTAAGTGAGGCGATCAACAAGAGTCAAGCAGCCATCAAAGAGGTATTTCTCTGATGAGTATGTTAATCTCACTGATGATGGGGAACCTCAATGTTTCCAAGAAGCCATTGAGATAAATGATAAGGAGAAATGGATGCAATCTATAAAAGAAGAAATGCAATCCCTGATTGAAAATCAAACATATGATCTAGTGGAGTTACCAGAAGGAAGGAAAATATTAAGAAACAAGTGGATGTTCAAACTCGAGAATGAAGAAAACAACCCAAACCCAGGGTACACAACTTGCATTGTGGTGAAAGGATGTAACTAGAAGAAATGCCTAGATTCTGAAGAAATTTTCTCACCAATGGTGAAGATGACATCCATTAGAGCAATTCTTGGTCTAACTGCAAAACAAGACTTGGAGGTTGAGTAGTTTGATGTCAAAACAACATTCTTACATGGAGAGTTAGAAGAATAAATTTATATGGAGCAACCAGAAGGTTTTGTGGAACCAGGGAAAGAACACTTAGTGTGCCGCCTAAAGAAAAGTCTCTATGGTTTAAAACAAACTCCAAGACAATGGTACAAGAAGTTTGATATCTTTATGGCCCAACATAATTTCAGAACGACCTCCGTAGACCATTGTGTGTTTTTGAATAACTACAAGAATGGTGAGTCCATCATACTCTTATTGTATGTTGATGATATGTTGATTGTTGGCAAAAAAAAATGACGATTAATGTTCTCAAGAAAGCATTAAGAAAATATTTTGCCATGAAAGATATGAGTCCAATAAAGAAGATTCTTGGAATGAAAATCACTATAGATCAATCTAGAAGAATGCTCTGGATATCTCAAAAGGACTACATTGAGAAGGTTCTTGAAAGTTTCAACATGCATAATGCCAAACCAATGCATGTTCCTCTTCTTGGACATTTCAAATTAAGTAAGATGCAAAGTCCAAAGAATGAAAAAGAAAAAGAAGAGATGAGCAAGGTGCCCTATTCGTGTGTTGTGGATAGCCTTATGTATGCAATTATATGCACAAGACCAGACATTGCTTGTGCTATAGGAGTTATGAGCAGATTTCTATCAAATCCAGGAAAAAAACATTGGAACACTGTGAAGTGGATACTAAGGTACCTCAGAGGAACTGCCAAAAGGTGCTTGTGCTTTGGCAATGGAGATTTAATGCTTCTTGGATATGCAGACGCAGATATGGCAAGAGATGTGAATTTCTAGAAAGTCTACATCCGGATATGATTACTTTTGCAGGGGAGCTGTGTCTTGATAATCAAAACATTAAAAGTGTGTTGCATGATCAACAACTGAAGCAGAATATATTGCAGCAACTGAAGCATTCAAAGAAATTTTATGGATGAATAAATTCTTAAATGAGTTAGGGCATGATCAACATGAATATATGGTAAAGTGTGATAATCAAAATGCCATACACTTAGCCAAGAACCCCATGTTCCATTCACGCTCCAAACACATTGACATTCGTTATCATTGGATACGAGAGGTGTTGCATCAGAAGAAACTGAAGTTAGAGAAAATCCATACAGACTTTAATTGGTCTGATATGATGACCAAGACAATATCAATCAAGAAGGTTGAAGATTGATGTTAAGGTGTTGGTATAGTGGTGCACACCATTGCGAAAGGGGGAGATTTGTTAGAAATTCCTCCATAATTAAGGTTGGTTCACATTCAAGTAAACATGCAAATTCAAATACATAAGAAATTGAGGAGCACATTCCAAGGCATGCATTGGAAGTTGTGGAGCACTTTCCAAGGGCTTGTAATTGGTTTCTTTGACCTTGAGACTTACACACTCCACTTAGGAAAGTGAAAATTGAAGTTACAAGGAGCTTTGTGAATGTAAGTCATTTATTGACATCCACCACTCACTCTTGAAGGAAGTCACATCCCTCTCCTATAAATAGGGAAACTTGTGAAGAGTTGGAACATCTCATCTCATTTCATCCAAAGAGAAGCAAAGTGAGAGTGACAGTAAGAAAAAGAGTTTTAGTTTCCACCACACTTGGTGAGAGTTGAGAAAAATTGTAATCCATCCTTGTTGGATGAGGTTGAAAGATATTATCTTGTATTGAGAGAGTTATTGTAATCATACTTTTAACAATGGAGATATTTACTGGCTTTGTCCCATGATTTTTACCTTTCACATTGAAAGAGTTTTTCACGTTAAAAATTGTGTCATTCTTTTACTCTTTATTTGTATTTTTTCAATTTTCGCTAAGTGTCAATTTTAAATCTAGAGAGAAGAAAATAATGCTGGTGTTTTCAACACAAATGTGTTTGAATTTTCTCAATCTCCTTCAACAATTGCACTATATTTGCAGTTTACACTTATGAATGTACATTTCGAATTGTATGAAAGAAAACTAAATAGAAGCATGTTGACCCAGATATTTTCATTATTTTGTCGTAGGTTTATCATACTCCACCAACTATAATGTAATGAGAAATGCATGTACTTATTTATCATTATACATAAAGTTCATGAGTTTCATTGAAAAATATGTCTTACTGTTTTTTAAGTGTGTCGTCTTACATCGTGACAAGTTGATCTTACGTGTCTCAAATAAATAAATAAATTTGATCTTTCGTGAATTTTTTTATTTAATAATAAAAATTAAAAAATCATTAAAAAGTATAGTACTAAATTTTCTGTATCAATAAATAATACATTAAATACAATTCATGTAATATAACTTGTTCCAAACAAAAATCATATAGTTTAATAATCGTAAAATCATATTCAAGATTAAGTATTCAACTTTCAAGTTCAAATTTGTATTGTATGCTTTTTTTTAAGTTCATGGGGACAAGTGGGTTGTTACGGATCAGATAATCATATTGACGGCAAATTTAAATAAATAATACAAAAAAAATAAAAATTTAAGAAAATGGGGCAGTTTGAAAACAATTTAGAAAAATGGGGTTGTCCAACACACCTAAAATAGGCGTGTTTAAACACGCCTATTTTAGGCGTGTTGCAGTCCCTTGGTTCTATAAAAGCTGAACATTGATAGCATGTATATGCATTGGTTCCAAGTAGTGGTTTTTTGTTGGGTTCATTGCTTGTGGTTTGGTTCTAGTTTAAGCGTTTTCCAAATATAAGTTCAGGTAGTCAGAGTGTTGATGTTATGTTATTTTTTAATGGAAGAAAAGTCAGAGGGCGACATGGTGTTATTTTTGAAGGTAACAATAGGTCGACACGTATCAATCGAAGATCAACGCTTAGTGAATTACATGAGAAGATACGCAGGAAATTAGGTTTAAACGACAATCAACGTATCAGTTTGGTGACGGCAAGATTATGGCAACACGATCATTACACGGGGAGCGAACTGCTGGATTATGAAGATGTAGAAATTGTAATCGACCGATTTTTGAAGCAGTCAAGGAATGAATTGTTCGAATTGTACGTGGATTACGTCATAGTGGAGGATGATGTTTTACCCTTAGCCATGAGGTCAGCAGCTTTTCCTTCTGCAAATAATGAAGCATCATAGGCTGCTACAGCTGAAAACATGTCTGAGGAAGCTGAACATGACCCAACTTGGGTTATGGACGAGGATGATGAGGATGATGATGATGAAGATATCACGATGGAAGATCGTCTTCTTGAGAAGGATGTTAGTGCGTGCGAAAATGACAAGGATGCTGACGTGCATGCGATTGAATTCGAAAAAGACACTGGTGTGGGGTCGTCTCAAAGGCGTGATCATGCGAACGTTGGATCTAATCAAGTAGAAGAACCTGTTGAAGGTATGTTAGACTGCTTTAATCAGTGAAACTGTAGTGATATATGTTTTATGGTTTAGGGTGATATGTTTTATGGTTTAGGGTTTATGTTGCTTATAATAATTGTTTAGGGTATTGGGCTTGGTTTCTGGTTTAGGGGTTAAGGACTAATTTGGATGGTTAAGGTTTTATGTTCTATGGTGTTCTGTCAATGCCGCTTAGGTTGAGATTAGGGGTTTATGGTATTAAGAAAATGGGTTTAGGGATTAGGGAGTATACCATATGGTTTAGGTTTATGATTTAGTGATGATGTTGGTAACCAATATTTTGGGCTACTTACAACACAACGATCATGCATGTCTCCCTCCTTACTTGGATTTGATTGGTTCCACCAACGATAGTACCTAGACGAAGTAACATTAGGGTAATGGCAGACACATAATGAAGTAAGGAGGCGGAAATTGCATCCATTACTGGCTGATTGCATCCATTATTGGCTGACTATAACTTATCCAAGGATTGTCATTGTAATGTGCTAGCATAGCAAGGGAGTGTTACTCCATTCCAAATTTCTTTAACCCCACAACAGAGTAACCCCAACAAACAGTCATATCCTCCAATGTTATAGTTGCTTGTCCCAAGGAAGCAGAAACCTATTGGTATTTGAATATTGTTTAGTGTACACAACGAAGGGTTTATGTGTTTGGATAATGTGTAGTGTTTGGATAATGGGTTTAGGGTTGCCTTTGATTGTTTTGGCTGCATGATCGTACATACATATTCATTTTGAATATGTTTTTATTGGATTGGGATACATAATTGGAAAATTCTTTAATCGGGGTTTTATGCTTGCCTTCCTGATATACATGTATTTTATTTGGCATATATGTATAGGTGCTGAGGTCGTTCCTTTTTGGCATGGAATTCCACATTACACGTACATTGATTGGAGTCATCCATGCGACGAAGAAGAATCATTTACAGGTTCTGCTTCGGGTTCGGGTTCGGGTTCAGGTTCAGGTTCATGCAAGGTCCTTGACAACTAGGGGATGACTTGTTTGTTAAACAGGAATTTCCATCGAAAATGGAGGCCCAAATTGCAATTAAATGGAACCTCATGAAGGACCATCAAGAAGCAACTGTGGTTGAGAGCAACCCTACCAAGTTTACGATGAAGTGTGTTCAACACAAAGATGGTTGCCCTTGGAGGGTTAGGGTAATCAAACCAACGTACGGTGAGAAGTGGGTGGTTTCAAGATGGGGTGGCAAACATAATTGTCTGAATGATCATATTTCACAGGGCCACAAACAGCTTGACGTTGATGTTATTGCTTCACTTATAGTAGGTATGTTTCTATTAAATTTTGTTAATATTAACAATATTATTTTTAGAGGTATGTTGATAATGTCAATGTTACCATTTGATTCTTAGGAATGGTCAGGGAGGAACCGTCTGTGTCAATTGCATTGATTCAGGAAAGGATCACCAATACCTATGGCTTTAAAGTTTCATATGGCAAGACCTAGTATGCGAAGCAGAAAGCAATGGCAATGATTTATGGGGATTGGGAAGAGTCTTATGCATTTTTGCCGAGGTGGTGCGACTACATGCTTTGTTTCTCACCAGGTTTTTTTTATGATATTCAAACAAATGCTTATTTTGTGGCAAATTGACTGGTACGGGCAAAACGTGTGTTTCTTCGCATGTTTTGGACTTTTAGGCAGTGTTGTGAGGCTTTTAACTTTTGCAAACCAATCATCCAAATTGATGGGACTCATTTATATGGGAAGTATAAAGGTAAATTGTTGATTGCCACGACTCAGGACGGAAATAATGAATGTCTGTCATTAGCATTTGCCATTGTTGAGGGAGAGACGCTGGAAACTTGGGAATACTTCCTTGCTAACATTCACCTCCACGTAACCCAAATGCAAAATATATGTCTCATTTCAGATCGGCACCGGAGCATCATATCTGCTGTGGAGAATCATGCCGGATGGCAACCACCTCATGCACATCACGTGTTTTGCCTTCGTCATATTGCCAGTAATTTTAATACAAGGTTCAAGAGTGCAAGTTTGAAGAAGGCCCTGATGACTTTAGGTATGTTAACATGTATTTCAAGTACGTTAATTTGAGAGGAATATGTAAACAGAATTCTGTTAAATGTTATTATTATTCTTACGCCGCGTTTGAACGGTTTCATGATACCAGTCCCGAGGTTGCAGAATGGATTGATGGCATCCCTAAGGAAAAGTGAACACATGCATATGATGTAGAGGGGAGAAGATATGGCCACATGACAACAAACTTGTCAGAATCAATCAGTAGGGTGTTCAATGGAGCAAGGAACATGCCTATCACCGCTCTTGTGAAGCACACGTATACCCGTTTGGTTCAGTATTTTGTATGCAGAGGACAGGCGGCCGTTTCACAACTTCAACATTCACAGCGACATTGCAAAAATGTGGTTGACGCCATGAGACATAACCAGACCGTTGCTACAGGCCACCATGTAGGCACATATAATCTTGAGCAAACGGTATTTCAGGTGGAAGAGGGTTGGGATAGGATATATTCTGTCAACATTGCTGAGCGTTATTGTCAGTGTGGCAAGTTTAAGGTGTTCAAATACCCATGTAGTCACGCCGCAGCTGCTGCTTTACATGTTCGTCAAAATCCTTATCAGTTTGTGGATGATGTCTTCCTGGTAAACAACTTGGTTCAGGCTTATTCATTGCCATGGCAGCCAATCGGTAATGAACGTGCTATTCCACCAAGTGAAGATTCAGTTGTCATACCTGACGGGGAGATGTTGTGTGCAAAGAGTCATCCAAGGTCCACTAGACTACGTAACGAGATGGACGAAGTGGAAACAATTCCAAGACGCGGGAGATGCGGAATTTGCAAGCAGGTTGGACATAATCGGAGGAATTGTCCTACTCGTGGTGGTGCTTCATGAATTTGAAATTATGTGTTTTTAATTAATGTGATGCTAATGTATTTTATTTAGAAAGATATGTGTAACCCTTTTATTTCGTTATGAGACATGATATTACCTAAAACCTAATTTTATACCATTTCTGTTTCCCTACTTGTAGACCGAAAGAGTATACCATAAACAGAAACCGTAATTTAATAAGTCAAGCTTTGATCGCTAATAAACAACATAAAAAATAGGTTTCCAGTCCACGAACATGCCATGACTGAACACGCCTGAATAGGGCGTGAGTTAACACCCCACAATAAGGCGTGAATTAACACGCCTAAAATAGGACATGACTTAACACGTCTTGAAACGACATGTTATGTCACGCCGAAATACGGAGTGACTTAACACCCCTAAACTGGGCGTGACTTAACACACCCAACAAATAGGACATGACTTAACACGCCTTGAAACGGCGTGTTACATCACGTCAAAATAGGGCGTCAGTGACCTCTATTTAAGGCAAACACTCCCACTCGCAGACCACATGCCTCCGGATTCGAAATTGAATCTGAATAGTATGGCTTTCTTAGGAGAAACTGTAACACCCCAAAATTTGTGGAATCACAGTCAATTATTAATGTAAAATGTTAATTAGAGACAATACAAAAATTTAGGAAAAATGACGAAAATGCCCCTAGGTATTTTAGCAAGATATTTTGAGAAAATTTCATAAAAACCCTGAGATGTTTTAGAAATTACAAGAATACCTTGAGGATGACAATTGCAGAGACACCCTGAACAATTCTTAGAAATGACGATTATACCCCTAGGTGAATGGTGAAATTACCAAAATACCCTTTAGGTTAAAAATGACCAGATGACTTTGGAAATTTGTGGGAATCTCAGTATTGGATAAAATGCTTTTAGATAACAAATTATCAACATAGTTGGTGGCAGAGAACCATAAACAGCAATTTCTAGGAATTTTGGAAAATATCTTGAAAAAAGCTTAATATAGACTAACTCCGGTATCAGAAAATTATAAGAAAAGTATGGACATAATCTACAGAATTTTCTCTTAATTATGGGAGGAATAAGTGTTCTAAATAAGTTGGTTTAGTAATTTTAATCATTCAAGGCAAATTGGGACCAATAAGAAATTAGAATTTTGCTATTACATGTAATAAAAGGAAAATATGTTGATTTGGTTCTCTAAGATCAAGCTTTGGCCGTGTGATACAAAATCAATGGAGAAAGCTTTAAGAAACTTCAAGAATGGACACATTCGTGTCTGTGGTTGACACCTGTGATGACCCCAATTCATTTGGGCGAGCAGGGAAACAGTGAAGCATAAGCTATGGATGATATTGAAGAAGGTGTGATGAGGAAGCTTGATGAATTGTATTTTGTGTTTTGTGTTTACTTTGTGGATATGTATTTTGTATTAAAATTTAGACAGTCTATATATTATTTTGGACGTATATTTGGGACTGTATTATGGACTGTATTCTTATTATAAATCAACCGTGATGAGAAAGAATCGTTTATGTTATGACTAAATTGTAAAATCAAAGCAAGAAAAAAGAATTTTCATGAAATTTATAACTAAGATAATTCTAATACAAAGTGGAAATGGAATTTCATCTAAAATCAATCAAGCACGAGAGAGCAAAAGGAGGCGTTACAGAAACCAGCAGTCAGAATATTTGTAATTCAAAATTAGCATTCATTTATCCGAATGGATTAGTGAAACACAACGAAACAGGCGTTTCTTTTGAATGCCCATCTTCAAAACCAATGCGAGTGCCTAATGCCTGTTCTTTGCAAACACTCACGAGCAGGATGCACGACACCCTGGAACTTCATTCTGACCACTGTGTTGATGAAATCTATTACCGACAATCATCCATACATGCAGGTCAGAAATTTTTCTTTCATTCTTTAAAACTCACTACTGATGACGATGTTTGCACAATGTTAACGTGCAACGACCAGATGTCAAGTGCTGGCCCCATAGAAATATTATGCAACATCAACAGAACACCCGACGGTATACTAAACTTACTTCAGTCCACCATCGTCTCTACACACGATGCAATACTATATTACAACGGCAAGTGGCACACACCACGACAAGGCAATTTTGTGGGTTATTCCTTCACTGGAACAAACCCAATAAGGTTTGAAATTCCTTCAGGATGCAACATTGAAACACTAAAGGAAGTCATAAAGCAAGTTGCACCTGTTGGGGTTCCCCCTGATGGCATTCAAAACTCACAGTTAGTAAGTAAATTGTTTTTCCGACAGCCCCGCAATGCAAAATACTCAAACCACACAATCGAATATCACATCATAGAGTTGACAAGCGATGAAGACGTGTTTAAGATGTTAGCCGAATCACACTACTGGAAACGTTATGGTCCAATAGAGATTTTAGCGGTTTTTACAAAACCAGTTACCTAAGTAGTGCTTATCAACTTTCATTGCATGCAATTGTCGTTGTAATTTAAAATGTCAGTTACGTTATGTCATGTTATGTTCTGCAGTAATGTTATTTGCCGATTGGATTGTTGCCTATGATATCAAGTAATGTTTTTCAAAACATTATTGATTAAACAAATTTAAAAACAAAAGTAAATGAAAACATTAAAAGTATTACAAACT
Source organism: Glycine tomentella (assembly GCA_007407185.1). Classification (NCBI taxonomy): domain Eukaryota; kingdom Viridiplantae; phylum Streptophyta; class Magnoliopsida; order Fabales; family Fabaceae; genus Glycine; species Glycine tomentella. Next base: position 318,013 of record PYAF01004650.1, read on the forward strand.
GAATTAAAAAACCACAAATGGCCTACTCAGGCAGATGGTGGTGGCCACTGATAATGACGGGCCATACGATCAGGTAGCTTTCATCGACGAGGTAACGGAGAAGGGTCTGCCTCAGTAGGGTCTGCCTCAGTAGGGTCAGGCTTAGGATGCTCTGGCTGGGACGGGTATGTCTGGGAAGGGCCTTCCGCATACGGGTCTACATATGATTATGAATATGGAGTGTCCTGCTGTGGATATGACGGCTATGGAGGGTAATCATCTATGGGGGGTAACGGTACACCTGATGGCCAATAACCTTCACCAGAATAATCAAATGTGTCGAGTAGGTCGTCAATGTTGGGACCCTGCCAACGATCATGAGCTGCTGAACCACTTGTCCCAATATCCACTGATGCCATCGCCATTGCCGTAGCCACATATACAGGCTACGAGTTGGGATGTGGAGGCATGTCACTCTGTGTACTGGTGCCCCCGTACCCCATGTCACCCTGTTGCTGAGACTCATAATATATGGGCTGGCTGCCATATGTCGATCCTACATGTGGAGGCTTAAAATAACCAGAAGTATGAGGCCTGACAGCAACAATGGGCCCTGAAACAGGATGCATCGGTTGCCGTCTATGCTCTAGCCCATACCCCTCCCGTCTTCTACGGCCAACGACAACAGACACTTGTGGCTCATCCTGAATCTGGGTGTCTGGTGCATGTGACCCTGCCTCCTCCAGGCGACAACTCTCTCTGAATATAGAAAGTATACGTCCAACTTTCTGCTGTGCCCACTCGCGACTGTAACCCGGCCACTGATCATGACTAAGGGCGAAGTACAACATCTCCAGCCCATCAATCTATAAATTAAGAAACAAACATTAGTTTCATTCATGTGTTGTATCATAATAAACATAAATAGACAAATGATAAACTGAAACAAAACTTACACCACGGCCAGTCTTTGTAGCCATCTTCGATATGTGCCGCTTCCCATTTTCCCTATACCAAACCATGTACTCATGGTCTGGCGACATCAAGCCCTGAACCAGAGGGGGAAGCTCGATGTGCTGGTCCCGAACCTCCCACCGTCTAATAAATGGTCTAAGCTTACGGACCCAATTGTCTTCGCGTTTACCAAGCAAAAAAAGGTTATGCACACCCCTAAGCTTCCTTGGCCTACGTGGGATTGGCTGATCCCTCCCGAATTAGCGCATGCATCTGTCAGGCTGGAAATACTCAACGATGTGGAAGCAAATAACAGGAGTAGTTGCCATCCACAACAGTCGCTCCTGCTCAGAAGCACCAAGAAAGTCGTAATGCATATATGGTTGCCAAACCACCTGCACAGACATAATAATGACACAATCAAATAAAGACATGGACCAAATAATCACAGTAATTAACACTTACAAATAACTAAACGTACCTCATCCCGGCTGAGA
>PYAF01004650.1:322985-351659 GCA_007407185.1 Glycine tomentella
TATTTCCCTTATAAAAAATTATACACATAATTTAGCAATTATATGCCATAACATTAAAACTATTGTGTCTTATTTATGTTTTTTTAACTATATGTATCTTATTAGAGATAATTCTATTTAAATCCAATAAGATCAAACACAAAGTTATATAATTCCTTTCTTACATTTTTTATATCAATAAATTACCTTGAACTTCAATTAATTTGAGTTCACTGAACCCATTTAAAAGAAGTAAAGCTCTTCTAATGTTTATTTTTTTATTTATAAATCTTCTATTACTTGTTTTCGATTCCTACATATAAAAAAAAACTTCATTGAATGAAAACCAAATACTTTATCGTTCAAACTAACATTAGTTGATTATATAATTTTTTATATCACCAATAAATCAAAATAACTGCTTAATATTAAATAAACTATATTGAGATCTTGAGGTGTTATATTAATTGCTAAATATTAATTGATTATATAATTGATAAACCAAACACTTTGCTTAATATTAATTTTTATATACATTAGTTGATTATTAAATGCATTCTAACTAAAATTATAGTAGTGAGTTTCACATAGACTAACAACTCATTAGCTTATAAGATAAAATATAGAATAAACTATATTGACATCTTGAGGTTTTTCAAATTGAAGTATCAGTATATATATCATTTTTTGCAATTCCAATATGTAACTAGAAACCCTTGGTTTTCACTAATATTGATCAATCATGTTAAAGAAGAAAAAACTTTGATGACAGAGAAAAGATTATGGACCTACATATAATCAATGAAAATTAAACTATACAAATCCGGGGTTAAGTCTTCATGTCGGTCAGTTAGCAAGTCAAGAATGAGATTAATGAATACAGAAAGGATGTTACTGGTGGAGCTGACCTCAAAACACCCATGGATTTTGTTCAATGCATGTTGCGAATGAAACGATTTATGAAATAAGATAAGTTGTGCATAGAAAATAGAGGGTTATACGCAGTTTTATGTGGGGTTTGCTTTGCACCTCTCACCAAAACCAATTTTGCTGCACAGTCACACTTAGTGTTGATGGAGACAATGGGTGTGGAAAGGAAAAGGGTGAAGAAAAGGATTTGATTTCAATTGGTCACTTCTGGTGCAGTAACTTAATTTGGAGCGTATATGCAAAAGGGTTATGCCGCGAACCGCGTAGTCAACATTAAGATTGCTCCTTCTCTTTAAATTTGTGGACAAATCTACCCTTGTTTTTTTTTTTTAATATAGCGTAAAGTAATTATCGGTTTTACTAATGAATAATATCCAATTATTATATTTAATGATGTCTCATCTTTCAAATATATTTTTTTTCTTCTACAAAATTTGAATTCCAAGTTTTACTTAAGAAATTTAAAAGCTTAAATATGTTTTTGATTTTTGTAAGTTTGTAATTGTTTTTTTCCTTGTAAGTTCATTTTCTAATTTTAGTCTATTTAAGTTTTATTTTTTCAATTTTGATTCCTGTAAGTTTTTTTTCATGTCTTGTTATTGTAAGTTTGTGTTTTTTCAATTTTAATTTTTTAAAGATTTTGATTTTTTTTTATGGTCCTCATAAGTCCATACTTACATGGATCAAAATTGGAAAAACACAATCAAACAATTACTAAAAATGAGTAAAATATCTTACAAGAACTAAAATAAAAATATAATTTTATTAGAATTAAAAATAAATAAAATTTATAAGGACCAAAACTGAAAAAGTAGAAACCTACAGAAAAAAAAAATCATATTTAGGTCCTATTTTACTTGAACCACGGACTTGTTTATAACCTATCATCGTTAATTAGATGCAACGTCTAATGTTCTCTTAAAAGGTATACATTTTTTGAACAATTGTGTATTAATAATAAAAAAATATTTAATAGATAATATTTTATATAACATGAAATTATACATTTATAATGAAATTATTTATTTTAAAATATGTATTGTAAAATATATCTTAGTTTAAGTTTCATAATTCTTTTAATTTAAAATTTAACTATACAAAATGTTAACATTGATATATTATGTTAAAACACTGGATTCATCCAATTTTATTTCATATATTTCAGTTCTTAATCGGATCAAATTTAGTATTTTGCGTTGGGGGAAACTCGTTCTTTGCTTACCCGTAATTTTTAAAACATATGAAAATATATAATACCCTTTAATTATATGTTTGTGTTCAATTTTCGTATAAAAATTGGCACAAGCAATTAAAATAATATATAACATTTATATAATTATAATTTAATAATTAGATCAATAAAAAAATATTATTTTATATAAGATTAAATTGATTACTTGCGGTGTGTAAGAGTTAACTTGACTTATACAGGTATAAATTGATCTTAAGTGTGTGTAAGAGGTAGTTTAGCTTCTTCTTTTTTTTTTTTTTATTAAGAAAGAGGTAGTTTAACTTATACAATATAAATTAATCCCATATGTATGATTTTTTTAAGCATGTGTGCGCGTTTATGCATGCATGTGTAAATTAATGATCTTTCAGGATAAATAGTGTGTTTGTGTTGCTGATTATTTATGGTTAAAAAACATAAATAATTAGAAATTTCGATTTTGAGTTTTGAGTATTTAGCTGCGTTGAATATATGAAGAGGAATGACAAAAATTTATATATTATGATCATGTAAGTTGTAACATTATATTCATACATTATTTAAAAATAAAAGAGTCTAATTCAATAGTTGAATATGATATGTGAGTTATTATAAATCTTTTGATATATATATATATATATATATATTTTATCTATAATAAAAAATATTATTTAGAAATTATATACTCATATAGTTAAAGTATAGTCAATCTTTTTAATCATATTTTATATATAAAAATTAAACGATGTAATAATACATGAGTAAAGGTGCTGTGTTAGCACAACACTTAAAAATACACCAATGCTTCCTAAAGGTGTAATTGATTGAGTTGAGTTGAGATTTGTTTACTTTTTAATCTAATCTAATTAATTGGATTGAGTTTATTTTTTTTTTTTGTCAATCTAATCAAATTTTAATTGGATTGATTATCAAGTTAGACCATTATAAAAATGTCTTCTTTAAGTCTTTTCAAAATTAAAAAAAATCCTTAAACTAAAAAATAGTAAGGATATTTTTTTGACATAATAGTAGAGATATTTTAAAAATCAACAATTATAACATATTGTACTATTCATATGATAAATAGAAAAATAAAACATAAATATATACTTAGAGTATCATTCATATAAAATAATGTTATTACCTTAAAACAAACAGAAAAATATAAACTTCAAAACAATGTATTACCTTGAAAATGAAGTATGCTTAATTTAGAATTTCTATATTAGTAATTTAATTACATGTGAATTGGGTTGGATCTTAGTCGGGTTCAAAACTCCAAACCCGTCATGCAATCCAATTTTAATCGGATTGAGTAAGCTAAAATCAATCTAATTCAGTGACTCAATTTAATCCACAAAAATCTAATTGAATTGAGTGGGATTGAACGAGTTCATGTATTGGGTTTGATACGCTTATACCCCTACTTCTTCCCCTTAGACATGAATGTTATCGATCCTAGTGTTGTCATTTCTTCTTTTCTTTTCTTTTTTTTTTTTTAACTTGGAGGGCTTTAAGAGCCCAAAAATAAGACTAAACAAGCTCCTATACAAAAAAATACCGGTCATAAAGCTTAAAAAGCTTTTATTAGACAAGAATAGAGGTAGTGTTTAACTTCATTTATTTTGAGTTTCCCCTTTCTTATATTGAATTGTTTGGTACATCTTAAATGGAATTATTAATTCAAATAGAATTTCAAGTATTTTTTTATAAAAAGAACAAAGTTACTCTTGTAGCCTTTCTTATGAAGAACACTTTCTTATGAAGAACACTTTGAAGATGAATTTTTCACAAAAGTTAGTTTTTGAAGCTCTTGACTTCTACTTTTCCTTTTCAAACTTTATTTCAAATCTTTAGATTCCAGAATACATACTAAAAAAAATTTAACTTTAAAGTAACTACTAAGTTTAAAAAAATTACATAATTGTCAAGCAATTTTAATTTTAATTTTTTTAACTTTAAAGTGTATCTTAAACTCTAAAAAGTAAAATCAAATGCTATCAAAATATATTTCTTATTTTACAATATACATTGTATAATAAATTACTCATCTAATTATGACCATACTAGCAAATATTTTAGCTGAATCCCAAATTCCCTTGCTTAAGTGAAAAAAGAAGTAAAAGTCTAGCTGCTGAGAAAAAAAAGAAGTAAAAAGCTAGCTAAAAGTGCGCTATTTAGGGCCTGTTTGGATGTTAGCTTCTCTAGAAGCACTTCTAGAAGAGAAAAGTAAAGAGAAAAAAATGAAATGAACTTTTTCATAAGTAAAAATAAGCTCTCCATTAGCTAATTTGTAGATGTCATCTCATCTTTTAGAGAAGCTACATTGGTGAGCTTCTACAAATTAGCTAATAAAGAGCTTATTTTTACTTATGGAAAAGCTTATCTCATCTTTTTGCTCTTATTTTCTTCTTCTAGAAGTGCTTCTAGAGAAGCTTACCCAAACAGGTCCTTAATGAGACATACGAATTAGGAAAGTTGTTAAGGAATCCTGATGATCATGCAGTTATGAATTATGATAACTTGATAAACATTTATTAACCGTTGATTTTTATCAACTGCAGGACTGAAGCTGGTTGCTGATTAGAAAACAATTTAAATATATAATTTTACCAACAAAAATTTAAGCCCTGTCATTCACAATTACAGTCTCCAACTTTCCAGATAGAATTTTTTTTTTTTTTTTTTTTTACTTTTTATCCATAATTGCGTAGTATATTATACATGGAATATACAATTGGGTTGATTGCCTGCAAGTTGGTACGTTAATTTGCTCCCCCATATATGATAGGTCAAGAAGCAATTATACCAATTCAAAAAATTTAAGTGCATGCACTTAAACCTCATCTCATGCTCCAATACGTGGACCTGTCGAATATGACTCGTCTGGCTCGGATGGAAAGACAAGATAATGTTTTTATTTACGAGAATGACAATAGTACTAAACATAAAGAATGCAAATAGCTGATAAAAAAATAAAATAAATAAAGAATGCAAATAAAAACTGGGTTTAATTTATATATACACAGAGATTCAATAAAATTAATTATTTTACCAAGATATTTTATTCACTAATATAATATGATAATAAGGAATTCTTTTATTAGATGTTATATAAATATTTTACACTATGTATCTATCTATTTATATAAATTAAACTAATAAATATTATGATATCAATATCATTTACTAATAAAATAAAAAAATTAGTTGTTAAGTAGTATTAATAATATAATTCTTGAAAATTTATGCGTAATTGTCAAATAATTAACAAATTCATAGATTAATAGAATAATTTATATTGTAGTTAACAAATTCCAACATTATATATTGTATACATATAAATCTTTATACCAAATCGACATAACTAGGTTCCCACTTTCGTAGACAAACTTGTATACCAACTTTATATATAAGTTTGTTTATATTAACTCTCTACATGCATTATCTTGTCCTAAGAATGGCGGCTAAATATATGCAATCTTTTTCATAACCTTTGTAACAGATAGGAAAATTGCACTACAAAAAAATTCAATTAATGGGTTGTCATTTTGTTTGTCTACTGTAAGCGTACGTATACCTTTTTCTCAAATCCTATAATATGCAATCTTTTTCATCATAACCTCTTTAACAAGTAGGGAAATTGCATTACAAAATATATTCAATAAATAAATAATGGGCTGTCATTTGGCTAGCCTGTTAGTGTAATTTTTTAATGAAAATTAAACTGTTAGAGTGATCATTATGACTTTAAATTAATAATAAAATATATTATGATCAGAGTATATTTAAGACTAAGATATATTTTTGTCCCTCATCTTATTTTTATTTTCTAATTTGATTCTGAGTTTAAAAATATATATTCTGGTTCTTTAAAGTGTTTTTATTGAACTAAATTTATCATTTTATTAATTTATTATATATTCTCGTCATTCTTCTCTTTTTTTTTTAGTTCTTTTCCTTTTCATTTTTTCTCTTATCCTTTCTCTTCTTTTATTTTAGTTTATTTTTCATCTCTTTTATCTTATTTTCACTTTTTCTTCCCTTCTCCCTTTCTTTTTCTTTGTCTTATTTCTCATCTATCATTTGGTTCATCTATCACCGACCCCAATTAACTTGGGTTAAATGTATTGTTGATGTTGATTATATTAACTTCCTCAACTAGAAAATAAGTGATGACAAATTGGATAGGCTGCAGGTAGTGATGGATTGGTTGCTTTTCTCAATCCTTATATTGTAAAGCTTGTGCAGTCTTTTTTTTTTTTTTTATCTCTCTTCATTCATATACATGGGCAGATGCAGGTGTAAGATTGGGGGAGCAGTGCCCCCTTTAAATTCTCAAGAACAGATAAATTTTTTATAATAATAAAATAAAGTAAAATAAAAAATAACTTAAACGTTTGTACGAGAAGGGAAATTGAAAAGCATAGAAAAAGAATAATAAAAAATATGAAAAATAAGAGAGGAGTGAGGGTGGGTATGTATGTTTGTAATTTTTATGAATGCAGTGGCCACATTTTTGTTATTTTTAAGTACCGGCCACATGCTAATTTTGTCAATTTTATCTCTTTTGAATTGTACATTTTTCACACTTTTGTTATAATAGTTTGTTCCTTTAATTTTCTTTACAAAAAAAATTTTGGAGGCGCTGCCCCCGAACTGGATCCGCCCCTGTTCACACACACACACACACACACGCACACGCACACGCACGCGCGCGCATACACACACACACACACACACACACATATATATATATTGTCCAAGATTCACAAAATACACATGTCAAATAATGTGGCGTTTCAATACGCAGATCAACCCTCCATGTCTGACACAGGGGCACAAGTATCTTGTCCATAGCAGTCGGTGTTATTGGGTCGAATAGGTTATCTATAATACTTCATTTGAATATTAATGATAATGTTGCAACCTCTTTATCAAGTGACCTATACTTAATTATCTCTAAGCGATGGATTATCTATAATCCATTGGATTATTTACAAGTTATAAATTATCTACTAGTAATTATTTATAAGTCACAATTTATCTACTGTTTATTATCTACAAGTGTTGTTATACGACTTTAACAACCTCGACAAACAAAGACTCATAGCTCCTACTTCACTCTATAAGTATCATGTTCTATCTCACTCTTTTCATCACTCATTCTCACTTAACTCACATACTTACTTGAGTGTCAGGATCCTTTATTTTGTAGGTCTCCCTCTTGTCTCTCTAACAAATGGTACTATCAGTCCGACGTACGAGATCGTGGAGCTCTCTTGGTCATATTCACAACACCAGATTTTGTTAAGGAGAATATATATATATATATATATATATATATATATATATATATAAAGAGAGATAAAAAAAAAAAAAAAAAAAAAAAAAAAAAAAAAAAAAAAAAAAAAAAAAAAAAAAAAAAAAAAAAAAAAAAAAAAAAAAAGAGTGATGACAAATGATGAGAGGTATCACATACTATGTCAACACATAAATCTAAATTAACATTATTAGTGAAAAAATCAACCAAAGAAATAATTTGGTATGATAGAGATAGTTTAAGGGATCAAAATAAAAAAATTAAAATAAAAAATCAAACTGAAAAAATAAAGTAAGACGAGAAATGAAAGTTGCATTTTAGCTTGTATTCAATGATTGTATATGTAAAGACAAAAGTAAAAAAAGCAAAGGGTTAAATCATGTTTTCAAAATCTTTTCAATAAAAATAAATAGCTAGACTGTATGCTTCACAAAGCCTCAGCAACATAATAGGACGAAACTAACGTATCATATGATGAATGATTATTAATTAGATTTTATAAAATCCTTAACATCAAAACTCAATGTTTTTCCTCACTAGTTCTACTCACATCGACAATTTAATCTTGTAAACTAAGGAGATAAAGGAAGAGAAAGCACACTTAGAATTTTATTTTGGTTCAGCTCATAACCGAGACTACATATATAGTCTTTGGCAATACCAATAATTTCACTAAAACACAAATTTACAATAATCCCTAATCTTATATCTTTTAACACATTCCTTTGAGCTTTCTCTCTCTAAAATTTATTGAAAATTATAAAAAATTGTGAGCCTCACATATATAATGACTCTCTATCATGATTTATAATTTTCAATAAATTTCAATGAATAATAAAGTGTGAGTTAAAGGAAATATACTAGACAATATGTTACTATTTATAATACTAATCTTATTTTTTTAATACTTTCTCTTTAGGCAATATCTCATGTATTCTTTCACTCATCTCTCTAGACACTTAATCCCAATTATTCTTTCAATAAGTTTGTTTAGGCTCAAATAAGGTTTAAGAATCAAGTAACCCTAGAGTATTGTTGGTGCAAGTACAATTGGAAACATATGAAAGACAAAAGGCAAATACATATCACATGAAGATCTTGTAATACTTTCTCCCCGACCAGCTAGAAAAGAAACAATAAAAATTACACTTTACTGGTAGTTATGTGAGACTATAATGTATATGCCTTGGCAAGCTCTTAAAGCTTCATGCTTCCTATACAAAATGAGTAGTATAAAATTACCCGTATTCCAACTTTTGCACACCCACTTTAATTTCTACTTTTGTCTTGATATTTTTGGTTTCACGATGAGAGTCTAAAATTGCAAAATAAAACACAAATGACAAGTGATATACCATGTTTGCTTTAAGTTCGACGAAAAAACTCGATTTTTTACTTGACGCTTACTCACTCTAAAGTCTAAACACCCATTAATTCTTACTTTCTTAATTTCCTTTTTCATTATATTATTAAAATTAATTCTGTCTATCAGTTTTTTCTCTCTCTCTCTCTCTCTCTTATTAGTATATTTTTTAAGAGTGTATATCACATGAGAATGATCATCTTATATGAGAATAAAAATGATTACTTTTAATCATTAAATTAAAATAAAATGTTAAGATTAAAATATTTTAAATTCAAATTAAAACACTTAACCATAAAATTTTCATAAGATTTATCAAACAAATAATTAAATATCTTAAAGATTAATCTATTATGTCCTAAAATAATTCAAACCTATTATCATCATGACCACCACCACCTTCATGATCGCTTCCATCATAAGTGTCATGGCTGCAACTGCAACCACCACCATGATCGTCCACCGTTGTCGTCATGACCGTCACGATCATCACTATGATCGCCGTCATGACCATCGTTATTGCCACCAACATAACGACAGTGGTGACGACGACAATCATGTTGGTGGCGATGACGGTGATCATGGTGGCAATCATAATGGTGGTGGTGGCGGCGACGATGTTGATTGTTGTGGTAATGATCTTAACATAAATTAAATTTTTAAGATAATTGATTTTTTTGTTTAGTAAATCTTATAGAGATTTTATGGTTAAATGAAGTTTTAATTCAAATTTAAATGTTTTAATTTTGATCTTTTATTTTAATTGAATGGTTGAGATTAGTCATTCTCATTCTCACTTAAGATGACAATTCTCATATGATACGTCATCTATATATATATATATATATATATATATGCTCATGTAAGAATATATTTTTATGTGAGAACATGAGAACAATTAATAACAATAATTAGATCATGATTAAAAATAATTAACATTTGAGATTAAAATATTTAAAAATTCAAATTAAAACATAATATAACCATCAATCTCTAAAAGATTTATTAAACAAATCACTTATTAAAATATCTCAATTATCATTAACCCATCATGGTGGTGGTTGACGATGACAAAGGTCATGACAGTGGAGGTGGTAGCGGTGACGATCATGATGGTAGTAACAACAACGTTCATGGTGGCGATAGTGATGGGTTGATTGAAATATTTTAGGAAGTGATAATTAAGATCTTTGTAAATTTGTTTGTTGTTTCATTAATCTTTTAGAGATTGATATATACTAGATTTTAATTTAATATTTTAAATATTTTAATCTAAATTGTTTATTATTTTTAATCTTGATTTGATAATTGTTATTAATTGTTCTTTATATTCTAAGTAAGATAGTGTTCTCACATAAATCGTACTATATATAGAGAGAGTAATTACGTAAGAATGAAAATGATTAATCTAAGTTAACTATTAAAAGATTAAAATAAAAGTTACATATTAAAATATTTTAAATTTTAAATTAAAATTTTATTTAATCATAAAATAATAATTCTTATATAATACATTTTATATATATAATTTATCTTTTTAATAGAAGATGTATTAGCAATACTTTTTATAATTAATATATATATCATAGAAAGTATTATTAACATATCTTCTATTAAAATAATCAACTTGATAACGCATGTTAAATTTTTTCTGTCTCTCCATTTCTAATCAAATCTTATAACTATAATTTTTCTCCTTATTTTTATGTATCTTTCTTCAAATTTTTTCTGTCTCTCCATTTCTTATCAAATCTTATAACTATCATTTTTACCCCTATTTTTATGTCTCTTTCTTCAACGGTTCTATATATGCTTAGTAAGGGTATAAAATATTACTTTTATTCTAATTTTTACACACCCCTTTAATTTTTATTTTTGTCTTGATTAGTTTGGTTTCACGATAAAGTCTCCAAAACCACGTAAAAAATGAAAAAAAGTTGACAGTGATATGTAATTGATCCAGACTAGCTCAACGTGGAAACTTAATGGATTTCCACTTAACGCATATATAACCTCTCTAAACACATATACTATCTTTCTTTTCCTTTTCATTATACTATTCACTATAGCTATACGTTTTTTTTTTTTCTCTACATATGCTTAAGCAAGGGTGTAAAAATATTACTTTTTAAGAGATTTACAATGCTATTTTGTTTGTATTCTAATTTTTTCACACTCATTTTAATTTTCACTTTTTTTCTTGACATTTTTTATTTGACGGTTAAGTCTCCAGAATCACATATAAAACGGAAAAAATTGACAGTGATATATAATTGATTCAGGCTCGATCAACACGAAAACTTAATATATTTTCACTTAACGCACAATGGCTCTAAACAAACATTCTATATTTCTTTCCCTTCTCATCATTATATCTATCAGTTTCTTTTTTACTCTTTCCTTCATTTTTTTTCCCAATAATGTATATACCCACCAGGTATAAAATTAAGAAACACTTTCGAAAGATATACACATATTGCTCCCCATTTCTTCCAGTATTAGGAACGATCATTGGAGCTTAACAAATTTATAAATATGAACTGACGAGCTGAGTTGTTTGTAGAACCTTGAAAGAAGGTCTATTCTAACTTTCGCGCGGTCCATTGAACGTATCCACTTTGTTAATTTCTTCAAAGATAGTTAACAATTCCATTAGTTTCCTTGTCCTATCCCTTTCAACAACAAATATACTTGTCTGTTGTTGCTAAAACAAATAAAGTAAAAAAAAAAAAAAAAAAAAAAAGAACTTACTAAGTGTAATATTGGTAATGATGTAAAATTAGTAATGATGTAAAATCAAATCACACATAGAAAACCCCTAAAATCAAGACATACGCAATGCCGTGTCGTCCTACACCTAATAGCACAGTCCTTCAATTCTGGCTATTACAAATTAAAACTGGTGATATATATGTAAGAGTTTCGTGGAGATATAAGAGTTGCTCCAGTGATTAACAAAGGGTGAAAGGAAAAAAGAGGGAAAATAGGTCACAAGTTCAAATTCTTCTATTACGTTTTTTTAAAATAAAATAAAAAAGTAAGAATTTTGTTAATTCATATTTTAGTCGCCAAGATGCAGACAACTTAACTTATACTATACATGATATAATTTGTGAAGAAGCTAAGAGCATCTTTAATGATTTGGAAGTGATTTCCAAGTTGCTGACGAAACAAAAATAGCACTTGAATATGCTGTCTCTGAATGAATGCTCATGGATCAGTTGCGGCAACATCACAAAACCCTACCTAATTAATTGGTTGGAGACTAAATACACGACGAAAAGACTATGAGAGATGGAAGAAAACTAGAAAAGAATAAACCTCGTCCTTGTTTTAAATTTAATTTTCCATCCAAGAGATTCCCACGTCAGTAATTGATAATGTCTATTCCTTTGTGCTGTCCCAAACACATGTCACTGCACTAATTATATCAATGAGAAGACATCCATGTTTTATGTTCTCGAAAATCTTTGTTGGAAATAATTGAAAAAGGAAAACAGAAGTATAGTGATGTTATACAATATTTGACAAATTGCAATATCACTGTTGGACAAATTTGACGTCGGATAAGCGAATTCATTTCAGTTTCTTTCTTTTATCTTTGTTTCTTTATTATTATTATTATTATTTTAATTAATTTTGTAACAGAACACGCTCTTCCAACCCAGATATCCGTCCTTCCCAACGCCAAGCTGGCTTACACCCGAAACCCTTCACACGCCGCAATTCAGCAACAACTGGTTTGCACTTTCTTCGGCAACTTTTTCTCCAACCTTCAATAAACTCACTCGCATAAATGGCTTCCCTCAATTGCCTTCCAATTTCACTCTCAACACAAATTTTCACACACATAGACACCATGTATTCCGGCAATGCAAGCAGCAGCAGCAGAGGCTCTTCGGAATCCGGTAAGTACCGCGGAGTGAGGCGTAGGAGCAGCGGAAAATGGGTGTCGGAGATTCGCGAGCCCAAGAAGCCTAATAGAATTTGGTTAGGCACGTTCCCCACGCCAGAAATGGCGGCGGTGGCCTATGACGTGGCTGCGTTGGCTCTCAAGGGTAAGGATATATATATTCATGAAACATCATACTTTAATTTGCTTCACTATCCTATCTGATACCGATACTCCTGGACAGATATTCTTCTATGAAATTTCTAGACTCTTTAAAAACAAAATATTTTAAAAATCTAGTATATCTAGAGACATAGAAGCATGTATAATATAGAAACAGACATTGTTTCTAAATTAACCAAAAATAACCTAAAAAAGAGTAAAATTGATACTTTTTAAAATTTTGTAAACATTAGAAAATGATTTATGATGATCATGATTTATAATTATTTTTTAATATTACCCTATCTGATATGTATCTTATCTGATCGATCTGATGCATGTATTTGTTTATAGGTAAGGATGCTGGGCTCAACTTCCCTGACTCAGCTTCTTTCCTTCCTGTCCCAGCTTCGCTTTCTGCGTGCGACATTCAGGTGGCAGCTGCGGCGGCGGCGGCGGCTGCTGGAGCAGCAAAGGATGCTATGAAGACACAAACAGGGAATTATAACATTTCAGAGGGGCAAGAGAATCAAACTGGGATGGGTAACCAATTTGTGGATGAGGACTTGATCTTTGACATGCCTAATGTTCTTGTCAACATGGCTCAGGGAATGCTGCTTAGTCCTCCTCCTTTTGACATTGGTTTGGAACCGAATAACCCAGAAAACACCGAACAAGAGACAAGCCTGTGGAATTTCCCTTAAAATAAATTATAATAAATTAATAATTAAACCCCTTTTTCTTAATTTAGTATTAATATATAACTATATGTTGCATGAGTAATGCTTGAAGAAAAATAAAAAAAAGGAGGAAAAAAAGGGAGCAGAAAAGGTGTCCTGTAATGAATTGTGGGCGAACTCTCACATCAAAGCTTTTTGCTTGGCCGTGACGAAATTAATGTAATGTGTGTTAAGAGTAGTGTTAGTGTTAGTAATTTTCTTTTCTTTTGGTTCTATTTTTTCGTTTTGTTTTTTGTTCCCTTTACAGCTAGTGCTCTCTACGTTGAGGGGGTTTGCTTCTAGGGTTGTTTTGTAGGTTTTTCTTTTCGTTTATATTATGTGATGTTTGATGTGTTAAATAACCTTTTTGGCCATATGTTATGGTGCTTTTTTTAATTTGAAACTCTTAATACCCCGAAATCTTGGAACCAAATGCGCGCGATTAAAATCTGATAAGAAGGATTGAAATTAATCAATCAACCTCAGCTCCTTCTGTTTTCTATCTATTTTAATTATCTCACTAGCCAGAAATTGTTATATGATTAAAAAAATAATAAACACAGTTTCCTTATTGTTATTTATTCATTTAGCTGTAAGTGTCAATTTTTAACTGAAGGGATAAGGAAAGAGAAAACAAAACGGAGACAAGTATTTGTTGGTTGTTTCCAACACACCAAGCACCAGGGTTTAATTTATAGGTTTTTGGTAATGTATTTTCTACCTTGATCAACTAGTAACTGTTAATTCCTTAAATGATAAGATAAGCGTCCAAATATGTCAGAAACTACTTTAACTCCATTCTGTGGCCAAAACCAAGTTCTAATATCATATCTCACCATGTTAAAAAAGAAAATATCAGTGTGTATATTCAAACGTTGCCCTAATGTTCTATTATACCTTCAAATCCATTTTAAAGTTCCTCACTGTGATCAGGATTCGGGAGTTTGGTTCTACAGCATAAAATTAATTAAAATGAGGGAAAAAATACATTTTAAGAATTATAGAAATTATACAAAAAAAAATAAAGAAGGAAGGGAATAATTATGAGTTCATTCAGAACCACCAGATGTTTTCAATCTCGCCTAATCTTTACATCACATGTAAACAGTTTTTCAGTTTACTATTAATCTTTAGCCAAAATCATATATAGAAATATAAATGGTCCAGTACTATAC
The DNA here is from genome assembly GCA_007407185.1 of Glycine tomentella. Lineage (NCBI taxonomy): Eukaryota > Viridiplantae > Streptophyta > Magnoliopsida > Fabales > Fabaceae > Glycine > Glycine tomentella. Next base: position 337,739 of record PYAF01004650.1, read on the forward strand.
GATATTTTCTGCAAAGCGTACAAGTGGCTAAGTTTATTATTACTATGTTGAATGTATGGATACTTTGTTTCCTAATCATGTTCCTACTTACTTTTCTCTTGATATCACAATTATGAAGGGTCAACAAACTTCTGGGATCAGTGCTATAAACCAATATATATATATATATATATATATATATATATATATATATATATATATATATATATAGATCAAGTTTGTGGTCCACCTTATCCCATGGTTAACGTGTCATTCTCAAGAAGTTGAGATTCTTACAAGTGTCATTCCAACAGTGGATAATATATCGATTACAGTTGTTAAGAATCTGTTCCCTAGAATGAAATTAAAATAAATTAAGATAAATATTTTAAATTAAAATAAAATGTAAAAATATAAATCTTATTTCATTTTACTGTTAATTTTATTCATTTTTAATTCTCTTTCACTTCAAACAAAGGGACCCTAAACACACAATTAGAGTAGGTATAACAATTTTTTCTATAAATCATTATATTAAACATATAAAGTGGAATGGAACTGTTAATTGACACTTCAACTTGTTTTGGTAGCCATTTTTGTCTCCCATATCACGCATGAATGTAAAATTGGCATAAAAATATATTATAATGTTTGACTATATGCCTGCGCGTGTTTTGTGAGCGTATCTAGCGAATCCTGCAAAATGGATGTTTGTTACAAGACAGTAGAAACTGTGGTATGATTCTAACATCTCTTTCACTGTTTATGTTTTGTTTGAATAAATTTTTCTGTAAATGTTTTACATAATTTTTTCATAAATTAAAATATTATTTACTTAGGTTTTAAATTTGGAAGTTATTAGATGATTAAACTTTTACAAAATTAGGAATATAAATTAATTTAAGTTTATGAAAAAATTTAATTTATTTAATTTATTTTTCTATAATTATTTATAGAAAAATTATTCAAACAGGACAAAAAATAAATTATATATATTTATAATTTTTTGTATTTTTCCTACATACTTATATATTAAAATATAGATCGAAATTAAAGAAAAGCAAAACTCTGTTAACAAAAATGAAAAGGTTTAGATGAGAGAACAAAGAGTACCTTTTTTCTTTTTCTTTTTTCTCTTTTCATTGTCTTTCTTTTTTACCCATGTTTTATGTTTGGTGATGGATTCTACCATGCGAAAGAAACAACTTTCGCATGGTGTGTAAGATTTTTTGATTCGTCAATATGTTAGTTTTTAAATAAATGGTTGGAATTATTTTTCATTTTTTTCATTCTTATTTTCTTTGTTATCTTTTGTATTTCCCAATTTAACCCTATCCCTATGTCTTCTCTTCCATCAGAAATTGCAAAATAAAACCGATGACTCCTTTGAAACTACCCTATGGCAGCCAAGTTTCTTCATCACCAAAAATAAATACAAAAATACAAAAAAATCAGCTAACAAACAACAACAAACACCCTTCATGCCTTTTCCTTCTTCCCAATCAAATCCTACGAATCCCCAAACAAAGTTTGCAGAAGAATAGATCTATATCAATTTCAAATAGCAAGCACTAATTGTGATCAAAGAACGCAACCCACTTTTCTCAAATCTGAAGAAAAAATGGTACCACCCTAAGCCAGAACATACAACAAATAAAAAAAAATACAACCCAGATTCAAGAAACCTACCCAAATCAAAATTATTAAAAAAAAAAAAAAACAGGAGCCCCTATCCCTTCCTTTGCATCCTCTGCATCTCTGACGCCAATTGTCACATCATCATCTAGGTTGGCACCAATGCCATCGTAGTTAAGATCACGCCCGAGATCGATGAGTAGTTGTCAAACGTGCAAAACCAAGGAATCCATTTAGATTTGTTTCAATCGAACCCAATATGGTGTTTCGAAACAAATCTAAATGGATTCCTCTGTTCTGACGAAGGTAATCAACCGATGAAGGTCGACGATGACGTGGTCCATTGCCTAGGAAAGGAGTTGAAGAAAAAGAGGCGAAGGCCTTCGTCGTGGCGATGTTATAGTGGAGAGGTGGTAGCAGTAACTTGGTGTGGTTGCCTGCAGTAGAGAGATAATGGTGCACGATGATGGTGGATAGAAGGAGATGGGAAGAATATCTAGTTTGGGAAACAAAGAAGAGGAGAGTAGAAGAAAGGGGGAAATTAAGGAAAGATAAGCATAAAATGAGAAAAAAGAAAAGCAAAAATGTAAAAAAAATAAAATAAAATTGAACCATCATATGCAAATTAAAATGAATCGAACGATGAAGGTTTCTTTTGCATGACGAAAGTTGTTTCAATTTCGCACGGTAGAATCCATCATGTTTGGTGCCACTTCTCGCTCTATCGAACTATGGAAAGAAAAGAGAACCACACAGATGGGGGTTGGAAAGAAGTTAGGAGAAGGAGGCCTAGTGTTAGATGGAACTTGCCCCATCAACAACTTTATCGATTTCGTAACACTAGTGGCAATCTGAAAAAAGGACGATATTGTTTCCCTTTTCTTCACTAATTTTTTGAAAAGTTTTAGATCAAGAGACATGGGGAATGTGTTCAATCACTATGGTAAGGTCCTGGAGGTATCGAGTAAAACAAATAAAAAAGGGGACTACTTTGGTTTCGTGCAATTCACTGAAGTTCATGATTTGCAATCTCTGGTATTGAAACTTAACAATCTTTTCATTGGGGACAAGAAGATTTCAATGAACATCCCAAAGTTTGATAAGGATGATGGGTTTTCACACAAAGATGAACCATCATATACTCACGGCAAGGAGGAACGCAGGGGTAAGAATGATAAAGGATTTGGCAATAGGATCCGTCCGGGGGTATCTTTCACCACAGTTACATAGAGAGCTAGCCTTACAGAGATGAAATGTAATAGAGCAACTCTATGGAACAAGCCCCAAAAACTTACTTATTTGGAGTTTAAGACTGACAAATAGGTGATTGAAAAGCTACACAAGGCATATGTGGAAAGAGTATTTAGGGAGAGTGATGCATACTTAACTCAACAAAAGCTACACTTGGAAGGTATTTTTGGAGTGAAAGCAACCCTTACGGGGACATCCTTAGTTCTTCTTGAAACAGAAGACACAAAGTCTATCGTAGAATATATCAATGAGGGGATGGCTTAGGTTGCTGATTGGTTTTAAGAGATTATTGGTTGGATGCCACAAATATGCAATAATAAAAGACTCATTTGGATTAAATGATTTGGCATTCCAGCACAGGCATGGTCTGAAGAGTTTTTCTGTTTATTGGGATCTTGTCTTAGTGATTACTTATATGTTGATGACCTCACAAATAATAAAGAGAGACTGGATGTTGTAAGATTTTTCATACCTATAAAGATTCAAGACTTTATTAATCTGTGGTGTTAGGGATATTTCTTGTAGTCAAGTGTAACCAAGTTTAAAAATAGTATTAGGACTTGCGTCTAAGTCGTCTCTCAAAGGACTAGTATATATTCGGGCAATTAGGATTTAGAAACTAAGGTTTGATAAAAGTATTTATCAATTGGTTGTATTTGAATGCATAAAAGAACAAATGTAAGAGTAAAAGCAAATAAAAGAGAATAGTTAAGAAAGAATCATAGTATTCATGCAATAATTGGTTGTGAGAATTGATGGTTTGAACAGTCAGGGTTGGACTTGGTTTTCCCTTTTTCAATGCAATAAACCTGATCAATCTAGTTTTCATGCAAGTTATCCACAATTTATAATTATATTATAATCCTAATGTCATAGGTGAAATAGTCTAAGTTACTTAGATTAATTCTCAATGTCTTGGCAAATCAATCTAAATAACCAGCATTAACGTTTAAAAATTAAAGGAGCTTAATTGGTATTGACCTTTGTCTAGAATCAATCCCAATTAGGTATTCTCAGTTCGGGAATCAAATGAATGTTTGTTGACTAAACTATCAATTCCTAATATCAAATAATAGGTGATCAATCTAAAACAAGCATTAAGAAAAGAATAATAATAATAAATTTGAATAATTGTATTAAAAGAGATTATTACATGAAATTAGGTTCAACCTATCCAACCCGAACAAATGAGGAGATTAGTTGCTTATAACTTGATTACAATTTCCAAGATCAAACATAAAAATGTGTAATAAATCAAAGCTAAGAGCCCTAGGAGTAGTACTCTCTATCTTAGAAATTTATTGTCTAAATCACACCAAAATGCCCCCTTATTTGTGTATAAGGTCTTTTATATTCTGATATAAGCTTAGGCTTGCCGTGGCTTCCTCGCTTAAACGTAAGTAACATCTCGCTTGCGCGAGACCTTTTGATCCTAAAAATTTCAAATTCTGACTCTCCTCGCTTAAGCACACAGAATGTTGCATTTAAGAGAGGTCTTTGTCACCTACCTTTGCTTTGCTTGCCTCGCTTAAGCACCTTGAATCTTGGGTTTAAGCGAGGGCATCCAATGAATCCAAGGTTGCTTACTGACTTAGCTTACTTAAGCGCATAGCATTCCACGATTAAGCGAGCTTGACTTCATCATTCATCTTCAAGGTTCCTCTTGCTCAAGTATTGAGGAAAGCTTGCTTGAGCGAGGCATGTCAGTGTCTCCTTTATCTGGTTCTAACTTAGCTTGCTTAAGCGCACAACAAGTCACACTTAAGTGAGCAGAACTCAGTTTGTGTTTTTGACTCAAGTTCCTGTAAAATCTTCCACAAAAAACATCAAAAATTCTTAAAACTAACAACCTAAAGATCCTATATGATAATTCCTATTTTTGAGTTAAAAGAAGGTTCAATGTATCAAATATGTTTGATAACCGCCTCAACTCATGTATGAAATTAAAGCATATTTGACGATTATCATGTGGTCAGAATTCACATTAATGATGACTTCTTTGATATTCAGATGGTAGAGGAAAATGTAGAAGAATTTGCAAATTGCTTAAATTGCATAAAATAAGTAGAGGATTTGGAAGCATCCCTAGATAACTTCGAGCTTGTAGGAGATATTGGTTTGGAGGAAGGAGATGGGCGGTGAATACGATGTTTGGAGCTTGATGGCAGACACATGTCCAGAGGATAGAGGTGGTTCAGGTTTAAATCCGAATTTCACTCATCAAATTTTAAACTAAGGGCAGAAAGTTGAGCGCCTAGGTCTCTTAGTAGAAGACCACACACATGGACCTAATAATGGCACATTTGGTGTTGTGGACCAAGAGAACGGTAACAGACTAGCCCAAGTGCTACTAAAAGAAGGACCATCAGTCTTCAAGGACTCTATTAGAGTCCAAGGATCACCCAGTAAATGAGCCTTTTTATGTCGCCTCCCTGCTATTGAGATCCAAAAGTAGGTCATCCTCATTTTGGTCCCAAACTCATATGTTTTCTCCAAGTTTCAAGGGTGGTACATCTTTGCTTGAGGTTGAAAGAAGGTTAGGGGTTGCTTTCTAACAAGCAAATCTTTCTCCTTGAAGGATGCTTATGAATCAATATTAGACACATCAATGAGAGGAAACAACAACATGTGATGGTGATATTGGCTTGAAGATTTAGGAATTAGTTAAAGCTATTGGTGTTGGTACTAATTTTGAAGACGAAGTTCATGTTGACTAGATAAATGAGATGGAGCACAAAAATAAGGGACCAGTTTAGTTAGGGGCGCAAAATCACAATGGATATGAAGAATATAACCCTTAATGTCAAAGGGTTGAAGGATCCAATCAAAAGAAGGCGATTGCGGTATTCTAAGAATCTGCAACATTCTATAGGGAATTGGATCTTCTAAAGTTCAAAATTGAACTGTACCTATACATAAGTACTTTTGTAAAAAAAAATTATGCTTCATTTTAATGAAAACATAAATATTTTCAATGATTCAGTTCAGATCTTTGCAATCAAAATTTTAACAGTAGAGAATCGTGATAAGATGGATAGAGGATATATCTGCTAATAAGTTTAACGTTCCAATGTCAGATAAAGGAGGGGGAAGAAAGAATAAAAGGAATTAAAAAGGCAATGCAAAGAATGAATAATTCTACTGCACAAGTTAGCTTAATTATCTATTTGGATATATTTGGTAGGGGAGAAATTTATTCATGTACAAGAATCATAAATATATACATGTTTTTCAGAAATAAAAGAGTTACATGATAATTTCATCATTTATCTTAATATAATAAGAGTTATGTGATATTTCTAATGTAGTAAAAGAAAAATTAAATTCAAAAAAGTAAAATTCTCACCTCCCATGAGAAAAAAATTTTCGTAAAAAACGGTTTAAAAATATTCTTTTCCAAAAATATCAATTTTTTAAAATGAATACCAACCATAAAAACTAAGAGTCTAGTGAAAAATTCTCCGAAAATTAGAAGTTTATTACCCACCAAACGTCGCCTTACTGTCCAATTGTCTCTACGGTTTAAGATGGAGATGTATATATATATATATATCAAACCCCACAAGATCTGCAATTGCCAAGAATTTTCCATATATCTGAGTCTGATTGTCTGAGTTTTGGAGTTTTAGAGTTTTGTATAATCTTTTTTTTCTATTTTTTGACATCAGAAACTAAAATTATTAATAAAAAAAGCTAAAAATTTTATTTAAAGACCATAAATGAAATTTACAAAAAGTTTAAATAACAAAATCGTAATTAACCCTTTCTTTTTCTGCTTTTGCTACACTATCAAACAAAAGGAAAGACAAAAAAATTAAAATCGTTTCACTTTTTGTACTCTTTTTCTTTTCCTTCTTCCTTCTTTTCTAAACTAAATACACCATTAATAAAAACAGCCTAATTAGCTTCAGGTAATATTTAAAAAAAAAAAAAAAAAAAAAAAAAAACTTCTGGTAGGTTGAGTTAATTGACAAGTGGGATATATTTTTGGTTAACATACGACATTTCTTCAATAATTCAATCATGGATGGAAACAAACCATAGAACAGAACACCTGAAATAAAACTTTGTAAGCTATACTTTTCACCTGTGCATGTGGAGAAAACTAAGATCAAAATTCAGAAGCTTGAAGCTTTAGGGTCACATATGAGGATAACTATTGTCTATTGCTGTCTCAATTTTGGCATCTCTGCTCTTCGTTCCAATGTTTGGGCTAGCTATATGTGAAACGATGATGACACAAGTTCGACCAAATCGAAGACAAACAATGGAAGAAAGAGCAAAAATGACAATATTGAGATAGTGCTAGCTTGAATACTTGGCTATAGAAAACTGATATGGACATGTTTCGCTTGCTGAAGTTGATTACGCTAATGACGACATTGTGTTGCTGTGCCGTGCCATATATAATTAATGTTGAGGTTGAATATTCAAATGAATCACATATTTTCTAAAGGTATATATTTTTATCATGTAAAATTGATGTTAGTCTAAGGAGTGAAACAACGTAATTTAATTATCTTGTATATTTTATTCATAATTAAAAATATGTTAAAACTTATTTACGATATAAGTTTGTAAGATTCCTCTCCAATCATATAATATCAAAGTTAAAAATTAATTAGTCTATCAAACTTAACCAACAAATAAGGCACTATTTGTTAATCATATTCGGCAAGGACGGGTTCAACAAGCCTCTGTGTATGACTTTTTCTGCTTGATGTTACTCTCCTGTGTTTATATAGCGAAATCTTTTTTCTAAAAATAAATTAGCAACAGGTATATTTATTCACCAAAAAAAAAAAAAAAAGAGAGAAGCAAAAGGTATATTGATTTGTAAATTTAATTATATAATTTAAACTAACTTACAATTTTTAATTTAGTAAAATTAATATCATTTTTATCAAATTCAAATTTACATATACTTTCAACTATTTTCGTGTGTATAATTATGTATTAGTCGGTGTTTTTATTATTTATTTATTTATATAGCTAGGTAATCATGTACATAGGAACTTTATAGCTAAAAGTTTACTCTTCGGTTATCAAAATATTTGTATGGGTGAATATTTTAACATTCCAAAACTTTATTCCCCACGTTTTATTTTGGTAGGGTTTTTACTACAACAGAAAATATGTATAAGATGGATAACATGAATTAACATCCCCTCAAATTACTTTCTAATTTTTTTTTATTTTACAGAATTTTAGTTAAATTTGCAGAATTTAAATTTGCTTTACAAGGTCCTTCTAATTTTCAATTTTTGAAACTAAATCATATGACGCTTGAAACTAAATCCTAGGGAGGCCTATGAAGACTAGTTGAAAATTTCTAAGTTTTGCTGACGAAGCAAAAACCTTGTTCAAGATGTTGTATGTCATGCCAATATATAAAAACTTAACATAATTTTCACACTGTCATAGGCTTTGTTTAGGGGCTAATTTAAACATAAAAAATTAAAACCACGCATAATTATTGTGCTACTTACCAATTACCATGTCGTTTTCAGTTTTAAGCACTGGGACATGCAAGTCTAACAATTTGGAATTCATTCACATTTCACACAGGCTCCAAATTAATCTTTATGTGGACGGTGGGAGTGTTTAGGGCAAATAAATAAATACCATGTGATAAAGATAGTGGGCTTTTTCCAGCAGCTAGGCCCAACCTCATGTCTACATGGATGATTAAGATTTGTGGGCCAATCCAGCACCCCACCTTTATAGTAGTGACAGCAAATATCCTTGTCTGTTTCTAGCGTTTTCTGTGTGCATGTGGTTAATGGTCTCAAAATGGAAATTTTGTTACATGCGTAGTTGCTTCCTATTTCGGAATTTTTTTTCTTTATCTTTCAGTTTCGGGGATTGGTCATTTCAAAAGCCAAAATCTATAATCAATCCAAAATATAATTTTACATTTTGGATTGGTCATTCTAGAAGCCGAAAAAAAAAATGTGCAAGAAGCAAGTTTAATGTGCAGGAAACAACAGTCTTATGCCTCATGCTGTTTTGAGGGGGAAAGTAAAGGCTCTGGCTGATTCCGTTTATCAATAATTGGGTTTAGAGTTTGGACTATATGCTTTGTTGCTTGTGGAAAAATGCTTCTTCTTTTTTCTTTTTTAAAATGTGGTTCTTTGTGATTTTGACTCTTGATCTACACCAATATACTTATGTAAAATATGTTTCCTAATGATATATTGGTTGTTTTAGAACCTGTTTGGGTAAGTTTCTCTAGAAATACTTCTAGAAGAAGAAAATAAGAGCAAAAAGATGAAATGAGCTTCTCCATAAGTAAAAATAAGCTCTCCATTAGTTAATTTGTAGAAGCTCACCAATGTAACTTCTCTAAAAGATGAGATGACATCTACAAATTAGCTAATGGAGAGCTTATTTTTACTTATGAAAAAACTCATTTCATCTTTTTGCTCTTATTTTCTTCTTCTAGAAGTGCTTCTAAAGAAGCTAACATCCAAACATGCCCTTAGTATGTTTATATTGATATATTTGCGTATATTTTGAAATGGTGATATTTTATCATTGTTTGGATTAAAATTAGAGAATCTTTACAGTGTTCCTGTTAATTTAGAGGTATTGATACGGTTGATTTTTCAACTAATAGGAATTGTATTATTATATTATTATTTTTAATTTAATGATAATTTGAAAAAAAATACTTTAATTTTTCAAAAAATTGTTACCAAAAGATTAATTTAAAGAAAAAAGAATAAGCATATGTCAATTAGCATAATAAGCAGCAACACGTACGATATGACAACAAATCAATAAAATGATTAGAAAATCACAATTTTAAAATTTTGAATTTCATTCTTATCTTTTTCTCTTAAGTCTTTGGATTTGGTTTTTTTTTTTTTTGTAAAAAAAAATGGCAAATAAAATTTTGCAGACTTTAATGCGGTGAGATTAAATATTTGAAAGTGATTATAAATTATTTTTAATAAACTTAGTGCCTAAAAAAATACTAGACTTAGGAAAAAAATGTGGAATAAAAAGAAGTGAATCTAAACTAGTTTCGAAGTCTAAAATTCATGAGTAAAAAGGGAAATTGAGATTTTGTGATTAATAATTTAAAATACTAGTTTTACTTAACATAATTTATTCAAGTCCTAATTTGAGGAGGACTAATTTTTAGGACTTAAAATTACAAGTTGCATACTACCAATAAACTGGTAAAATAGTGAATTTAAAGGTTAAATAGTAAATTCGTCCCTAAAATACTTTATAAAATTCACTAGAGTCTGAATTATGATATAACTGTATATCTATAACTTTTGTAAAAGAATCAAGTATTTAATTAAAACTTAATGAAATTAAAATAATGTACTGTTTTAATAACTTAAAAAATTTAAGGTCTGATCTTTTACAAAATATTTAATTAATTAAAATTTAATGAAGAAAATAGTTATAAATGTGGAGCCTTTTTCTTATCATATAACAAGAAGGGTCTTAATGGTAATGGTATGCATATCAACTTAGAAGATTAACTCAATTGATTAAACATTATACATTATAAATTCTGTTATGAATACAAAAATGGTATGTGTAATTGTATATTATGTGAAAGCAACGGAAAATAAAGCACTGAAATTTCAATTTCTTAATATTTTAAGCATCTCACCAATAACTCGTATTTCTTTTTTATCTCTCTTTTATTATCACATCATATTATTTGTTATACTTATATTTTTTTTTACTCTTTCATTAGTTATAAAATAGCATTTGAGTGTCTTAACTATATTTATCCAGGAAGATAAGGATTTTAACCAAAAAGAAGAAAACGAAGGAAAATTTTTCCTTATTTAGTTTGATTAAATAGAAGGAATTAATAGACAGAAAAGGGTGTCCTTCTGGTTAGCAAGGGAAGGGGAGAAAGGGGTCTCGATCCCTTTCTTCCTTCCATTTTTATAAACACCTTTCAAAAAGGACATATCGTGCTTTTTGTTCTTCCTTTTTCTCTTCGTTCTCATTTAATTTCATCATTCGTCAAGCAATTGTAAGAGCCAATAATATGAGTTTAATTTGAGGCAGAGAGTGGCCCAGAGCTAGCTATGATGATGAATGAGTGTACTGTGTAACTAAGCTCTAAAGCTTCCTCAGCCCGTTCCACATGCCAAGGGCCAACTATGAACTATCCCAGTTGTAACATCCACGCACGTATCAAAATGAATTCAAGTACTGCTGAATGCTCCGCCACAGAATTATATCACTCCAAATTAATAATCTCAAATTTTGGGTCAACCCAAGCATAAAAAGGAATGAAATCACACAAGCATTATCATGATCACAGTATACATAAATGTCGTATTCACATGAATATAAGTGCATCGTCAACCCTAAAAGTTAATTTGGGTTGTTAAATTTTTAAAAAAAGATATTGTCACATAAAATTTGAGAATATTTACTAACTTTTAATCTAATAATAAAACTAAACTTACAAAACCCAAGTTGAACTCTTAATTTATTTTTAGTGAGTTCATTCTATCTTTTCACCCACTCAAAAACTTTCATTTCAATTTAAAAATTATTTTTTAATAATTAATTAAACACCTTGCTTGAGATTGTTTGTCTATGAGAAGTTCATAAGAATTCATGTATATATGATAGTATGTTTAAGTTAAATAACTCAATTAGAGTTTCTCTTATCCTAATCAATAGTGATCAATAAATTTATATATGCTAAAAAGAGATAATTTCTCAACAATAATATCACAGAGAAAATAGGTTAAAAGTTTGAATCATCATTTAATTACAAATCATTACATATATGATAAATTTGTTAATCTTTATAATAATTTTTTTTAAAAAAAGTCATTCTAATGATAATTTATAATTGATTGATACTTAAAATTGGTTGACACTTACTCGTTAAACTCAAAATCAAAATCCATGAGTTTCGAAAGATACCATAAAATGTTTCTAATATATAACAGAAAAGATTTATGATACATCTTGTTTTTTGATTAAAATCTCGACTACAGCAATCGCTATATAACTTTTGAATTTATCACTAATATATATGATGAATTACATCTACAGACTATTAAAATATTTATTTTTTTTGGCAACAGAAATTGCAAATTCCTCTTTGATTTGCAGAGAGATTGTGTGTGTGCGCAAGTGTTTTTCGGGTTTACCTAAGTGGTCATCAGTTTCACCAGAGAGTCAAATCCACAGTCGTTTCCACACCAACCCAATTGAACCCTCTTTCCAACGCCGGCGGTGTGATAATCAACGCTTCCGCCATGCTGTTGAGCAACTCCGGCATGTTAAACACCTCCTCTTCATCCCAAAAGAACCTTCCAGAACCTGATCCTTCTAAGGAACCCTCCCTATGGAGTTGTTGAGACTCTGCACATGAAAAATGCTTCTCCGCCGCCTGCGTCGCCGCAAACTGAATGGCCCTAACGGAACACGTCCGCGAGTTGAGGCGCGGCAACGAGGTGGCGGCGTGCGGGAAGTTTAAGGAAGCATTGTCGCCCTTGAAAGCCAAGGCGGCAACATCGTACGCTATAGCAGCCATGTCGGGGTGCGTGAATGTTCCGAGCCACACGCGCGCGTTTTTGTTGTTAGGTTGTCGCAGCTCGCACACCCACTTCCCGTTCCTCTGCCTCACCCCCTTGTACACCGGGTGACGCGTCTCGTGGAACTTCTTCCTCCCAGCCCTCCGTTTCTGCATTTCGTATATAGCGTCTTCTTTTCCTTCTACTCTACTTAGCGTGTTATCAAACACAGATGGATACAAATAGTAATCGTGACAACCAAAAATCCCTAGCAAATCTAGAAATTTTTCAACTGTTGTGAGGGATTAGGCTCAAGTTTTAGTACGTGGAAGAGTGTTTTGATGAGGGTGGGTTTTATATGGTGAACGTGACATAGCTACGGTGACTTATTGTGGCACCAGGATGGTGTGAGAAGCGTGCTTAAATTGTTTGGACCAGAATATTTTATGTTGCACGTGTCTGATTGCGAAGTTTGATTCACAAACCCACGTGGAGGAAAAGAAGAGAAAAGAAAAACACTCCAATATAAAAAGTTAATTTGAAGTCGTTATTATAGGGAAAAAAAAAAGTGATTGTTTGGTAAAAAGCGTTTCATATTAGGGATTAGTATTTACTAATTAGATTTCATATTGGAATCTTAAATCAATTTTTATAGATTTTATAATATTAAGTGGGATTGAAGATTTCTCAAGAATTTTTTCATTTTTTTTAATAAATATATTTTGTTTTGAAATCTTATAAAGAAAGAAAAAGAGACAAAAAAATTATAATTTTTTAATATTATACATATTTTAAATATTTTTCTAGAAAAATTCAACTTATTTTTTATGTTAACATCTTTATATCTCTTTTATTAAGAGATCTAATAAAAAATAAATTTTAAATTCAAAATCTTTACTTAAAAATCTTACACTAAAATGTTTTTAGGAGATAAATAAAGTACTGAGTTTATTTACTATGGGTAGGTTTGTTGTCATTATTGTTAATTATTTATATTATTGTGGTATTTATATATTGGGATTATAATAAACAATGGTACGGATAAAGGATTGGTGGACAAAGTGAGACTTGGACTTTGGAGTAGACGTGTCGATTTTAAAAATAAGCTAAGAGACGTAAAGTGTGAAAGGTTGACATGAGTGATGACGTAAAGACGCACGCACGGGAGGGTCACTTAAATATACTACCACTTAAATTGTTATAAAACTTAATTTAATTGTTTAGAAAGAAGATAAATTTGTTATCTCTATTTTTATTGAGTCAGAGTTGCTGTGTGAAATGTTATTATTTTATATTAAAATTATGTTTTAGTACTTTTTTTAATTATATTATACAAAGGATTTTGTTAACTATAATGTTACTTTATTTTAAAGACTACAAGTAACTTTTCCTAGAAATGATCTTATCAAACTGTCTAAAATTATTATGAAAAATAAGTTTTTTCTTTGAATATTTAATGTAACTAATTATGTATTCAAGACTTTAACTTAAGGTGATTAGTTAAACTAAAATTATTAATTAATGTTACACAGTTATTA
>PYAF01004650.1:351759-378877 GCA_007407185.1 Glycine tomentella
TTCAGATAATTGAATCATATGTGTAAATTATTATTATAAATTTTTTTGGTACCTAATAGTTTATGGGTTTATGATAAAAATAAATAAATATAACTCTTTTATTCAACTATTATAAACATATATTCCATAAAAAATACACACAAGTTTTCTATAAAGATGATACATTTTCTTATATATAGAATATTTTTTTAGTTATAAATACTTTCAAATGCAAAATAAATTTAATTATATTTTTATCCCTTAAATTTAAAATATTTTTTGCTTTTAATCCCTCAAATTTAAATTTATCTTTTAGTCTCTTAATTTAGTAAAGTTATCTTTCTAGTAGGAGTCTAACTCCTTTCACATAAATTATTAGAGTGGATTTTTCTGTCCTGACAAAATAAATTTTATACCTCATAATGCTTGGATAAGTTAAAATTGAATGTGTTTTTAAAATACCGACAATATGAAGTTATTGCCATAAGAATATGAAAAAATATATATAATTTCTCTTCATATTAAAGTTGTCTCAATTTTTTTTTGCCCCTTTCAACCATTGACCGTGAATGGTCGCACCTCTAAATTATTCCCAAGGTCCGCATTGTCAGATACTTAAAGTTTAATTTCTATTAAAAAAAGACTATTAGTTACGGAATTAACTATAATTTTTTTAATCAAAAATAAAATTAAGGATGTAATGAAAATTACTGTAGGATATAATAAAAACAGTTTATGATAAAGAAAATTAACTTTTGATTTCTTAACCAAATTTATTTGCTTTATATATATATATATATATATATATATATATATATATACAGGACTTTTCAATAAGACTTCCATCATGTAACAATAGTTTAGGTGCAATTTTTTAATTCTATCTTAAGTTCTTCTCAAATTCTTAATACCATTATTTATCATTTTTTTATTTTCTATCTTCATCTTAAATAATTAATATACTTCTAATAGAATATTTATATATATACAAATAATAAATAAGATTTTTAATTATATTTATTAATTTGAAGATAAAAATTTATTAGTTGAAAAAATAACTAAAAATATTAAATGTTAATTAACGATATATTCATAAATAATTAATATTTAAATACAATTATTAGTGATGTATTACTTCCAAGTACGATTTGACTAAATTCAAATGTGTTGTAAGGAAAATTTTACTTTCATTGTTCAAATTGCTTACCCTAAAAGAAATTATTTTTGTAAAAACTAAAGCTGAAAAATTAAAAATAAAGTTTTCATATTTATAAAAACTAAAAATATATTTAAATTTCAGTATGATAAATATTTTTATTAAAGATGTATAAGATAAAAAATAAAAAATAAAAAAAAATGTTAAGAAACTGCCTTTTACATAAGTGAAAATTACTTAAAATATGTATTTATATATAAAAAAATTAAGATCATGTTATAAATTTTCATGCTAGAGTATATTATAAAAATAATAATATTTTTTATTGATTTATTATAGATTATGAATACCCTTATATTAAGTGCGTCTATTTATAAATAAGTTATTTTTGTTACAAATATATATAACTTTTTATTTCGTTAGATTTTTAACAATATATTTTATTATATAAAAATATATAATTTAGCATATGTTAAATTTCTTATTTAATTATAACGTGCTACCGTACAAGGGATATTTATAATATTTTAACAAAATAGCATCATATAATATGTCATAAGTCATAACTGATGATGGGGAGCAAAGTAAGACTACTTTGCCATGACTGATACTGACACGTGCTATTTTCTAAAGATTCTAATTATCTATCACACCCGTTCTTTTTTCCATATGTTCCCTATTCCCAATTGTTGTTGTAACGGGAATACGATTTCCACAACATACTGTTGTAATTGTTACTTATTTTTACAATTTATGATTATTAGTATAATCACTTTTTTGCGTATCAAGATAGTGACCACGTCATATATATAGTGTGAAGTTATAATTGGTGATTGCTACCTAATTTGTTGAACTAAAGCTACAATTCATGATTTCTGCTTCCTATAACATTGTTTTATTTTTTATATTTTTATATGTTAACAAATGTATATATTATGTATTTGTATAATTAAATGTATATTATATATATATATATAATCTTATTCTTTCTATTTTAATAATTTGAATAAAAGTGTATTTTTTAATTATTATACATTGTATGTAATATTTATATTTGTCAGCATAAGTATTTTTAAAAAAGATATTGTATTTTTTTTGTTGCTTGTAATTTTCTTAGGCATTTTTAAATAAATAATTAGAAAAATAGAGCAGTTTACAAAATATTTTGAAATTTGGGGTCATGGAACACGCCCAAAATAGGCGTGTTTAAACACACCCAATTTAGGCATGTTTAAACACGCCTATTTGAGGTGTGTTTGGGTGTGTTAGGTCTATAAATAAGCTGCCTCTAGATGCATTGGTTCAGTACGTTGTTGTTTGGGTCCATTGGTTGTGGTTTGGTTCTAGTTTAAGCATCCATTAAGTGTATGTATTTGTGCATTGGTTGGCGGTAAGATATGAATTCAGTTGTTGGTGTTATGTTATTTTTTAATGTAAGAAAAGTTAGAGGACGACAGGGTGTTGTTTTTGAAGGGCACAACAGGACGACATGTATCAATCGAAGATCAACAGTTAGTGAATTACATGAGAAGATACGCAAAAAATTAGGTCTAAACGACAACCAACGTATCAGTTTGGTGACGGCAAGATTATGGCAACACGATCATTACACGGGGAGTGAACTGGTGGATGATGAAGACATAGAAGTTGCAATCGATCAATTTTTGAAGCAGTCAAGGAATGAATTGTTAGAATTGAACGTGGATTATGTCGCAGTGGAGGATGTTGTTTTATCCTTACCGATGAGGTCAGTCGCTTTTAATTCTACAAATAATGAAGTATCATATGCTGCTCCAGTTGTAAACGTGTCTAAAGAAGCTGAACATGACCCAACTTGGGTTATCGATGACGATGATGAAAATATCGCAATAGAAGATCGTCTTCTTGAGGAGGATGCTCGTGCCTCGGATAATGATGCGGATGATGGTGTGCATGCGACTTGATTCGAAGGAGAAACTGGTCGTCTCAATTCTGTCATCATGCCGACTTTGGATCTACTCAACCAGAACAAGCTAGCGAAGGTATGTTAGATTGCTTGAATCAGTGAAACTGTAGCGATATATGTTTAGTTGTTAAATTCTTCTGATTTTGAATGATCATAATATGTAGATGTTGTTTAGGGTTTAGGTTTTGTGGTTTAGGGTTGATGTTGCTTATGATAATTGTTTAGGGTTAAGGGTTTGGGTTTCTGGTTTAGGGGTTAGGGTGTATGGTTGATGGTTTACAGTTTAGGTTTTATGGTGTTGTGTCGAGGATGGTTAGGTTTAGGGTTTAGGGATTAGTGGTTAAGGGTTTAGGGTGTAAGGATAATGGTTTAGGGTTTAGGGTTTATGGTTTAGGGTTGATTGTGTTTGGTATCCCAAATTGGATAATGTTTAGGGGTTTAGGGTTGATGTTTGTTAGGATAATTATATAGTATTTAGGGTTTTCGGTTTAGGTGTTGGGGGTTTAGGGTTTAGGGTTTAGGGATTAGGGTTAGTGTTGCCTACTATTCTTTTGACTGTCTGATCGTACATAATCATTTTCAATATCTTTTTATTGGTTTGGGATAGATAATTCCAGATTTCTTTCATCGGGGTTTTATGATTGCCTTCGTCATATTATTGTATTTTATTTGGCTTATATGTTTAGGTGCTGAGGTCATTCCTTTTTGGGATGGAATTCCACATTACACATGTATTAATTGGAGTCATCCATGTGACGAAAAAGAATCATTTACCGGTTCTGCTTCGGGTTCAGGTTCAGTCCAAGGTCCATGGCAATTAGGGGATGACTTGTTTGTTAAACAGGAATTTGCATCCAAAATGGAGGCACAAATTGCAATTAAACAGAACCTCATGAAGAAGCATCAAGAAGCAACTGTGGTTGAGAGCAAGCCTACCAAGTTTAGCATTAAGTGTGTTCGACACAACGATGGTTGTTTCAAGATGGGGTAGGAAACATAATTGTTTGAATGATCATATTTCACATGGTCACAAACAGCTTGACGTTGATGTTATTGCTTCACTTGTAGTAGGTATGTTTCTATTAAATTTGGTTAATATGAATAATATTGTTTTTAGAGGTATGTTGTTAATGTTAATGTTACCATTGGATTGTTAGGAATGGTTAGGGAGGACCGTCTGTGTCAATTGCATTGGTTCAGGAGAGGATTACCAATACGTATGGATTTAAAGTTTCATGTAGAAAGACCTGGTATGCGAAGCAGAAAGCAATGGCAATGAGTTATGGGGATTGGGAAGAGTCTTATGTAATTTTGCCGAGGTGGTGCGACTACATGCTTCGTTTTTCCCCAGGTTCTTTTTATGATATTCAAACAAATGTTTATCTTGTGGCAAATCGACTGGTGCGGGCAAAGCGTGTGTTTCATCGCCTATTTTGGACTTTTAGGCAGTGTTGCGAGGCTTTTAAATTTTGCAAACCCATCATTCAAATTGATATGACTCATCTATATGGCAAGTATAAAGGAAAATTGTTGATTGCCACGACTCAGGACGGAAATAATGAGTGTCTGCCACTGTCATTTGTCATTTTTGAGGGGCAGACGTTGGAAGCTTGGTAATACTTCCTTGCTAACATTCGCCTCCATGTAACCCAAATGCAAAATATATGTCTAATTTCAAATCAGCATCAGAGCATCATATCTGCTGTTGAGAATCATGTCGGCTGGCAACCACCTTATGCGCATCACGTCTTTTGCCTTCGTCATCTTGCCAGTAATTTTAATCAAAGGTTCAAGAGCGCAAGATTGAAGAAGGCCCTCATGACTTTAGGTATGTTAACATGTATTTCAAATACATTAATTTGAGATTAATATGTAAACAGAATTGTGTTAATGTTATTATTATTCTGCAGGTTATACTCCCAGTGTGGTTAATTCTGACGTCGCGTTTGAATTGTTCGTGATACCAGTCCTGAGGTTGCAGAATGGATTGATGGCATCCCTAAGGAAAAGTAGACATGTGCATGTGATGTAGAGGGGAGAAGATATGGCCATATGACAACAAACTTGTCAGAATCAGTGAATAGGGTGTTCAAGGGAGAAAGGAACATGCCTATCACCGCT
The DNA here is from genome assembly GCA_007407185.1 of Glycine tomentella. Taxonomy (NCBI): domain Eukaryota; kingdom Viridiplantae; phylum Streptophyta; class Magnoliopsida; order Fabales; family Fabaceae; genus Glycine; species Glycine tomentella. The sequence goes on from PYAF01004650.1 coordinate 356,961, forward strand.
CTTGTCAAGCACACATACACCCGCTTGGTTCATTATTTTGTATGCAGAGGTCAGGCGACTGTTTCAATGCTTCAACATTCGCAGCGACATTACAAAAATGTGGTTGATGCTATGAGGCATAATCAGACCCTTGCTACAGGCCACCATGTAGGCACGTATAATGTTGGGCACACATTATTTCAGGTGGAGGAGGGCTGCGATAGGGTATATTCGATCAACCTTGCAGAGCGTTCTTGTCAGTGTGGCAAGTTTAAGGCCTTCAAATACCTATGTACCCATGAAGTAATGTTATTCGTCGTTTGGATTGTTGGCTATGCTATCAATTAGTGTTTTTCACGACGTTATTGATTAAACAAATTTTGAAACAAATGTAAATTACAAAAATAAATGTATTACAAACTGAAATAAAAAACCACAAATGACGAAAAAACTAAGACGGCGGTGGCCACTGATAATGACGCGCCTGACGATCAGGTAGCCTCCGTCTACGAGGTAACGGGGAAGGGTCTGGCTGAGCATGGTTTGGCTGAGTAGGTTCTGGCTGAGGCGGGTCTGTCTGGGAAGGGCCTTTCACATACGAGTCTACGTATGGAGGTGGACATGGAGTGCCCTACTGTGAATATGAGGGTTGCGGATGCTCATCAGCTAGGGTGGAATACGGTACATTTGCTGTAGCAGAATAATCAAACTGCGAGAGCATATCGTCATGGTCGGCTTGACTCCACGCACTAGGACCTACGTCACTGCTTGGCCCAACATCCGCTGATGTCATCGCCATTGCCGTAGCCACATATACAAGTTGAGAGTCAACGGGTGGAGGCATATGACTCTGCGAACTGCTTCCCATGTACCCCATGTCACCCTGCTGATAAGACTCGTAATATAGGGGATGGCTGTCGTATGTCGATGCTACATATGGAGGCCTAAAATAACCAGAAGTATGAGGCCTGACAGCTACAATGGGCTCAGAAACAGGATGCATCGGTTGTCATCTATGCTCTAGCCCAAGCCCCTCCCATCTTCGACGGCCAACGGCAACAGACAATTGTAGCTCCTCCTGAAGCTGGGTGTCTAGTGCATGTGGCCCTGCCTCCTCCAGGCGACAACTCTCTCTGAATATAGAAATTGTGCGTCCGACTTTTTGCTGCGCCCGCTCGCGACTGTAACCCAGCCACTGTTCATGACTAAGGGCGAAGTAAAGCATCTCCAGCCCATCAATCTATAAATTAAGATATATAAACATTAGTGTCAATCATGTGTTCTATCATAATAAACATAAATAGATAAATTATCATTTCAGCAAAACTTACACAACGTTCAGTCTTGGCAGCCATCTTCGTTATGTGCCGCTTCCCATTTTTCCTGTACCAAACCATGTATTCATGGTTTGGTGACATCAAGCCCTGAACCAGAGGGGGAAGGTCAATGTGCTGGTTCCGAATCTCCCACCGTCTAATAAACGGTCTCAGCTTACGGACCCAATTGTCTTCGCGTTTACCACGCAAAGAAAGTTCATGCACACCCCTCAACTTCCTGGGCCTACGTGGGATTGGCTAATTCCTCCCAAATTGGCGCATGCATCTGTCTGACTGTGAATACTCCACGGTGTGGAAGCATATAACAGGAGTAGTTGTCATCCACAACAATCGCTGCTGCTCAGAAGCTCCAAAAAAGTGGTAATGTATATATAGTTGTCAAACCACCTGCACAGACACAATAACCACACAATTAAGTAAAGACATGGACCATGAAAGCACAGTAATGAACACTTACAAATTACTGAACGTACCTCATCACGGCTGAGAGATTCCAATCTCATCCTATACCAGAGCAGCTCGTGTGCTCGAAACCGGCCTAAAGCGTTAAACCTTAATTCAAAATAACTGTCATTAGAATACTATAAGACTGCATTACACAAATTGTTTAAAAAATAATTATACTAAAACATACCGGTGTCCGAAATGCCACTCCGGGTGATTAGGAAGCGGAATGGCTGGAACAATGGGGGGAAACCTGAGCCACGCCCACGCCTGAAGCAGCATGTGACACCCACCAATGTCACTTCTACGTGGATCTGTGCACTCGCACATTTGTCTAAACAAATGTGCAAGGACCGCAGATCCCCAGCTATATGATCCAATGTCATCGAAGTCCCCAGCAAGCAGTGGGACGTAACGCGCTGCGACCATGCTCCCCCCGGATCTGTCGCTCAGCAGCCATGATCCAATAAGTCGTGCAATGTGCGCCTTAATAAATCGCGTCACAGCGATCAAATCGGGCTGAACCTCACCCCCAATGCACAAAGTGTCTATCAAAGAAAGACAGTCGCAACTATCCGCCTTTAAACTCCGTGTCTGCCTCAGTTTCATGACCAAAAATGTCTTCAATGACGGTTTCCCAATCCGCCACAGTGACCCCTGTGATGACTTTTCCCTCGATGGGCAAACCTAAAATACCAGCCACGTCTTCCACGTGATGGTCATTTCTCCCTGCGTCATGTGGAAGGTATGGGTCTCTGGTCTCCACCGCTCAACCAAAGCACTAATCAGCACAACATCGATCTTAAAAAAAAATAACAAATCAATTTATATGCATTAATCTTAAAAAAATGCTTTACCTAACTAATTTCCAACTTGCATACCTAAATATGTCACATGCGTGCGACATGTAGAAAGCCGGCACGTCCTAACATATCATCGACGATGTCAGGTATATCGTCGTGTTATGGCCCCCTGTCGCTTTTCTGCGTCGCGTCTTCAACAGCCGAGTGGAGTCTTCGCTCCACACAGTTTATGAAACATGGGTCCGTTGAGTCCGCCTACGCAGAACACCCAACTTTTACGGGGTAGGGATCACATGTGTCGTCGGATCCATGGGCTCACCCTCATGATCGGATCCAGAGCGCGAAGAATCACTCGAAGATGAGTCAGCCATCTAACAACTATCTTAATAAAAATAAATGAAAATTAAACTTAAACAAAATTTTGCTTCGGTTGACAACACATTACAAATAATACATAGGTGAAATGAAGGAGTTCAATCAGTTCATACTACGGATGAAGAAGTTCAATCAGTTCATACTAGGGATGCAATTAGAAGTCAAATTAACCTAACCAACATCAACAGTAAATCACTAACCCAAAATCCCTAAACCCATAAACCCTGAACCATTATCCAAACACGCTAACCATTAACCCTAAACCCCTGAATCGAACCCCCTAAATCCTAAACCATTAACCTAACCAACATCAACAGTAAATCATTAACCCTAAACCCTACACCCATAAACCCTAATCCATTATCCAAACACGCTAACCCTAAACCCTAACCCCCTAAATCGAACCCCCTAAACCCTAAACCATTAACCTAACCAACATCAACAGTAAATCATTAACTCACACCCTAACCCCATATACCCTAAACCATTATCCAACACGCTAACCCTTAACCCTAATCCCCTACAACAGAACACCCAAAACCCTAAGCCATTAACTGTAATGCTCGACCACTTGCAGGATCAACGACTGTCCCTACATACCAACACAAGACTTTTCAGTGTGCTTTGTCCTTACTCACACACTTCCTGAGAAACTTCCCAGGAGGTCACACATCCCAAAATTGCTCCAAGTCAAGCACGCTTAACTGTGGAGTTCTTATGTTATGGATTACCAAAAAGTAGATGCACCTTGTTGGTATAGGTAGTACCTATTAAATCCTTTAAGTTATCCTCAATTGTACAGTCCCATACCTGCACAACCTATGGATCTCTCTTGTTCAGGTGTGTATTCGATTAATCCATGTACCCCTCCTGCTAAAAGTCTGCCAGGAGACGCTCCTTGTCCGTGCCTCACTGCACCGGCGATCACTCCCCGCCCTCGTCAACGCCCGGGATGTTACATGCCACCAGCTTCCGCCTGGTTCGTCCTCGAACCACGTCGTACTGGTAGAGAAGCCTTGCTTTGATACCACTTGTAACGCTCGGCCACTTGCAGGATCAACGACTATCCCTACATACCAACACAAGACTTTTCAGTGTGCTTTGTCCTAACTCACACACTTCCTGAGAAACTTCCCAGGAGGTCATCCATCCCAAGATTGCTCCAAGTCAAGCATGCTTAACTGTGGAGTTCTTATGTTATGGGTTACCGAAAAGTAGATGCACCTTGTTGGTATAGGTAGTACCTATTAAATCCTTTAAGTTATCCTCAACTGTACAGTCCCATACCTGCACAGCCTCTGGATCCCTCTCGTTCAGGTGTGTATTCGATTCATTCATGTACCCCTCCCGCTGGAAGCCTGCCAGGAGCCGCTCCTTGTCCGTGCCTCACTGCACCAGCGATCACTCCCCACCCTCATCAGCGCTCGGGATGTTACATGCCACCAGCTTCCGCCTGGTTCGTCCTCGAACCACACTGTACTGGTAGAAAGGCCTTGCTCTGATACCACTTGTAACGGTTGGCCACTTGCAGGATCAACGACTGTCCCTACATACCAACATAAGACTTTTCAGTATGCTTTGTCCTCACTCACACACTTCCTGAGAAACTTCCCAGGAGGTCACCCATCCCAAGATTGCTCCAAGTCAAGCACGCTTAACTGTGGAGTTCTTATGTTATGGGCTATCGAAAAGTAGATGCACCTTGTTGGTATAGGTAGTACCTATTAAATCCTTTAAGTTATCCTCAACTGTACAGTCCCATACCTGCACAGCCTCTTGATCCCTCTCGTTCAGGTGTGTATTCGATTCATTCATGTACCCCTCCCACTGGAAGCCTGCCAGGAGCCGCTCCTTGTCCGTGCCTCACTGCACCGGCAATCACTCCCCGCCCTCGTCAGCGCTCGGGATGTTACATTAACCTAACCAACATCAACACTAAATCATAAAACCTAAACCATACACCAAACTCCCTAACCCATAACCAAACACAATAAACCCTAAACCATTATCCATACACCCTAAACCATAAATCGTAAATCATAAACCATACCCCCTAAACCATTACCCATACCCCCGAAACCTCAAACCCTAAATCCTAAACCTTAAACACTACACCCTTAACCATAAACACTAAGTCCTAAACCCTAAATCCTAACACATAAACCCTAAGTCCTAAACCTTAACCCTAAACCAACCATCTACATAGCTAACACTAACCTGAACAAACCTAATAATTTTCTTCCTAACATTTTAATAACCTAGAAAATTTTCTACAAACATATAATGTACAGCGCTAATAATTCAATAATAAAAAATGCTAAATAATAAAAACCACTTACTTGTTGGCAGAGTTTCGTTGCAAGAAAAATCTACCCGCACTCCCAAGCGAACCAAGCCAAACTTTTTCACCCAAGCAACAAAAGTTACAAATGGTGAATAGTAAAAATTTTTTGCCCTTTTATAAACCCACTCCAACCCAAACACGTCTAAATTGGGCGTGTTTAAACACGCCTATTCTGGGCGTGTTGCATGACCCCAAATTTCAAAATATTTTGCAAACTACACAAATTTTCTAATTATTTTATTAATTTGTATTATTTATTTAAATTTACCAATTTTCTTATGTAATCGTACTTTTATATTTTTATATTTCAAATGCATACTTTAAAAGAAATTACAAATCATAAATTTACAAAAAATCACGTCATAACATATCACATCAGACAACAAAGTTACAATCACGAATTACAACTTCATACTGTATGAAGCTTACGTGATATACCATATTGTCAAACTTCTGATTTGACCCAGCCTACAGTAAAAAAAAATATAAGCATGCGAATAAAAACTTTTATAACATATGCATTTTGAAAAAAGAAAAAGAAATTTTATATAAGAGACTCAAATCAGTTAATATTGAAATTGCAAATTAATAGATACGTATGGTCATGAGTGTAAAATCACTTCACAGTGAGATCCAATAAAATTACTAAGGGCACGCATTTTCACCTTATTAAAGTCATTCCACTGTTTAGAGCCAAGGCTTCTCTCCAAATGAAAAAGTCAGTAACTTTGACAGCAAGAGAATTATTGGAGATTCCATTTCTAGCATATTTTTCTTTCAAAACTTGAGCCCTTAAACTGTCATCACAATTTCTCAAGGCCCAACTTAGTTTCATAAGACACGCTTGATGCATGTCTTCCAAATTAAGCATGGTTAGCCCTACTTGGTCCTTCGGCTTCATCAAAGTATCCTAGCTAACTGCGTGAACTTTCCTTCTATTATTAATCTCACCCCAAATAAAAGAGCTTCGCAATCTCTAAATTTCTTAAAAAACCGGTCAATCTTTCAATGACTTTGTCCAACAAGTGTTTGAGATCATGTCTTCTAGAATATCTTCCAATAAGAGGGATTCCAAATATCTTCCCAAATTCTTTTCTTCTTTGAGAATGTTGGTGAAAATGGTGGTCCGGCCAACCCCTACCACTATGAACTCTTACCACATCTTTATTCACATCATGAGAGCCATCATCTACCTTTCCTAGTCCATCTTCCACACTTCCTCAATTGCCTTCTCACACTAACTTCCTTCACCAATAAGCCTTATCACCTCAGTTGAACTCCTTATTCAAATTTTATTCCCTTTCTCATATATAGAACTATGGTCAACTGAACTATGATAAATCAAACCATTAAAAAACTCCAAAGTTTTCGTTTCAACCATTGTGTGTTCTACATATATCTCTACCCAGTGACAGATCCAGAAAATAAATTAAGGGGGACACTCAAAAGTTCAAATATATATCTAGAAAACTAATTACAATGTCATCCTTCTAGGCCTTATTTTTTGGAATTCCTTCATAATTGTCTTATTATTAATTATTTCAAATACATCTTTTTCAATATAAGGTACTAAATAATCATTCAACCATTCATCCCCCATCCGATTACGAAGTGCAGTTTTGATGTATTTCATAGCTGAAAATGTTCTTTCCACAGATGCAGTTGCTACAGGCAAAGTTAATGTTAACTTTACAAGAAAATAAATCAAAGGATACACAATATATTTTTTCTTTTCAACCATCTTCTCGGCAAGATTAGTTATTCCTTGCAAATTCAAGAAATCACGATCACTTTGCACATCAACAATATACGTGTCGAGTTGATATTCAAGCATGACAAAATCATTCAAATCAAAATCTGAAGGATAAAAGCCAGTAAATTCACACAACTTATTTTTGTCAAATACTGAGAAAGATTTGCACGGATTTAAACATGCCATGCATTTCAACAAATTTGAACTAACTTCACTAAAACGATCATTCAACTCTTCAAATTGAGTATTTATTACTACATAAAATATGTCAACCTTAAAGTGATGCAGATGAGTAACTGGTCCTCTACGTTTTGTTCTCCCTTGTAATGCAAGTGCACTTTTCATATCAGGGATATCTATATCACGTCTGATACAAATTGCAGAAGTCTTCTGAAATAGATTATCTCACCCATTATCTCTCGTCTGCTGTAATAACACCTTTGAAACTTTTACAAGAGTCATAGCATTCACAATATCTTGATCTTTTCTCTGAAGTGCTTGTGACAACTCATTCGTTATTCCTAAGACCTTGATCATTAGGTTCAAAAGTAATACAAATTCGAAAGGTTGCATACGCATCATAAGGCTTGAGGCTTCAGACTTTTTTGCATGTATAAGGGTTGTGTCGTCTTTTATAATTTCTAACACATCAAGCACAGGATCAAACAATGTATACAGACTTACCAATGATTGGTAATGTGAGCTCCAACGTGTGTCTCCTGGTTGTGACAAACCCATTTCTTGATTCAAGCCTCTCCCTGATTGAACATCATCGCTTGCAATACTTTTGACTATCTTATCAAATTGTTTTTCTCTCAAAATATCTGCTCTTTTGCAAGAAGCACCAACTGCATTACACACCAACGGTATAAAATTAACAAAGTCAGTCAATGTGTAAACCTTTTTTGCACAAGCCACTAGGATTAACTGAAGTTGATGTGCAAAGCAGTGAACATAGTAAGCAGAATTATTTTCAACTAAAATCAAGCTTTTCAGACCATTGAATTAACCACTCATATTGCTTGCGTCATCATAACCTTGACCACGAATCTCTGTCAAGCTCAAGCCATTTTTGGCAAAAATTATCTCAATCATTTCTTTAAGTGAACTAGCCGTAGTATATGAAACATGAACAAGATCAAGAAAACACTCAATAATGTCACCGTTGCAGTTCACATATCTTAAAACAATGGTCATCTGTTCTTTAATTAATATATCACGAGTTTCATAAACTAGTATAGAGAAGAAATTATCCCCAATATCTGAAATAATAACTCTGGTAACTAAACTAGCAGCAGCATTAGTAATATCTTTCTGAATTGAGGGACCTATCATTTTGAGATTCTCTGGGGAATTATTTAAAGATACATTATTTACCTCTTCATTGCTTTCACAAAGGAATTTTATAAGCTCCACAAAATTTCCCTGATTCATTGAAGCATCTGTCTCATCACGTCCCCGGAAAGCCAAACCTTGTCGTATGAGATATCGAACACATCGAATAGAACCATTCATACGAATACGATAATCATGTTTGGCTTTGTCAGAAATGTCAGACACAATAATGTCAATATGTTGATTTTCATTCATTAAATCTTTGGCAGCACTAAAGCACAACTTATGAATGCTTCCAACTTTCCCAATATGTTTAACAAGCCGATGTTTGTCCTTCCAATTGCTAAATCCTTCTCCCGCAAATGAATAAAGACCACCCCTTCCATCACCATGCTCACAATTAAATAGATAACAATGCAAGCAAAATGCAGCATCTTTTGATTCACTATACTCCAACCAAGTGCCAAACTCATTGTACCATTAAGGATTAAATCTATGCATTTTACCCCCAATTAAGGATAGGAAAGTTGTCCAGTTTTGGTTACAAAGACCATTCGTTAGATAAATTCTTCGAATCATTTCTCTTTCTTGACCACTCTTCGCAATACTCATAATAGGAAGTGTTTTACCCGGATCAGGAACATACAAATCATTTTCCTTTCTTGAACACTCATCTTGTTTATCTTGAACTAAATCAATAGATGACGAAGATTCATATTGAGAATGTTTAGCACTATTATAATTTGACTTTGTAAAAAAAGAAACTAAATATCTCTCCATCCTAAAAAATGAAAAATGACAAAAATGAATCAATATATACCCAAATGGGCAAATGCAAACCCTTCCTACAAGAGCATTGACTAATTTACATTTATATTGGGTCAAGAACACTGAGTAATTTACATTTATATTGGGTCAAGCACTAGAAACTAAAGAGCAACATTCTTCTTCTTCACATAGAAATTTTAGTGATAAATCAATTATTAAAAAACTTTCTTTAATCTTGTACAATTATTTAAAATTATTGTTTTAAAATTTCAAAAATTGGACAGTTTTAAATTTCGTAAATGAAAATAATAGGCAAAAGAAGAAAATCTAAAATTATTTATCTTTGTCACTCTTTTTTATAGAGGGAGAAATAAATGAAAATAAAAATATAACAAATATAGTAATAGTTTGAGGAAGAAGAAAAAGATAACAAAATATATGAAGAAAAAAAATGCTCAATTAACACTATGTTTATGTGTATGCATTGTAGAAGTCAATCACATTATTCTTTCTTTTGGGATAATTTTCTTTGCTGATAATTATTTATCTTTGCGTAAACATATTTTCTAATAAGATTTGAAAATGAAGAAAGGAAAACAAAATACTTACGGGTACTACAACCAATAAAAAGAAACACTATATCAAATGAAAAGGCAAAAAGAATATGCTAGTCAAACAATAGTGAAATTAGTAAAAAAAAAAGAAATGAAAAGCCAAGGCGCTGCTATTGACAAGAGAGAACGAAAGCCAAGGTATAATAACAAAAATAACAAAAAATAATGTACCTTGGTTGTGTCAAGAATAAAGGGAACGAAAACCAAGGTGCTGCTATTGACAAGAAAGAGAGATGAAGTTTCCGCTGCTTTTGGTAAGGGGTTGCTATTAGGTTAGGTTTTATGAAATAAAAATTAAAAGGACATTTTAGTAATTTCACCTTAAAAATTAAGGTGGGCACTTGCCCACCTTCTCCACAACATGCATCCACCCATGTCTCTACCTTGCAATTATTTTCTAAAGTGTAGCTAGATGATTATGAAGCATCCTTGTTTGCAACTAACTCATTCAACTAATCATCAAACCACCTTGACTCATGATTCCACCACACATTAACATGACCTTCATACCCTAACTCCCTAATAATACCTACATCTAGAAATAGGACCATCTATCAACATATAAATTCTTAATTACATGGACTTTCTTGCCTTAAATACTGTAAATTCAGTGCTTTTACAAAACACCCCATATAATGAAATACAAACATAAAGGATATTTTCCTATGTAAAAAAGACGAATAATAAAACATGAAAAATAATCAACAGATCCTAAGTTTTATACATCACCTAAGTTTTGAAACAAAAAGTGTTACGATGAGTAATTCTCAAAAAAAAATTCTTTCAGAAGAAGATTCTTCTTTACCTTCCTCGGGACTACACCCTCGAGCACAAATTCCTAAAATCAAAACTTTTCAAATTCATGTAAGTGTCAAAGTCAACATGGACATTAATCACGTTTTTAACTTAAAAAAATGAATGCCTAACTAGTAACTACTAGCCAACAGCAATTTGAACATGGGACATCTAATGACAATCATGTGGTCATAATGTGTACAATCACCTCTCAACTATAGTACACCTCATCACTTAATAGATGAGAGTGAACCTTAGGGACTGATTTTGCTGACACAAAATTATTAATAAGGACTTCAAATTGGAAAAAAGAAATAATTATATAGACTAAAAAACGAATTTTGAAATTGTTGAGAAACAAAAAACTTAACTGCCCAATATCAATAGATATGGAATGAAGGTAATATTAAATTTGTATAAGTAATTAATTCAATAGTTATTCACAATGATAGTTTTGAATTATGTTTAAGCCACGATTAGATACGTTATTTTTAGGACAATAAGACATTTTTACGCCAAACTTGACAAGTCTTGTTCCAAGTAAGACATTGGCAATGATAATGGGCCTAGGTGTTGAATTGGGAATTGTTTCAGCTGTTTATTGGGCAAATGAATAGGTTATTTAATTTGATAGGTTTGTTCAAAAAAGTATAAATATTGACGAAGGAAATTTCTATTTAGAGATCCCATTTTTGTTACATACACCTATACATCCTTTTTACCTCTTAATTACTGCATTATACCTTTTTTTCCTAAAGGAGTACACCTCATGGAACCGATTTTCCTTTCCAAAATAACATATACCTATTTTAGAAATGTATTTTCAGAACTATAATACATAGTTTTAGAAATACATTTCCAGAATAGTATATGTTATTCCAAAAAAATACTTTTGATAATAATAAAATATTACTTAAAATTGTTGATGCTATAAGTGCTTATCTTACACCCTTATATTTATTAGTCTTGTCTTATTTTCACGATCTCATTAATGTTCTTTAAACTTTATCTAAAATTTTCATTTTATCTTTATTCTTCTTTAAATCCTAATTTTGAACCTCAACTTCACCATGTAACATTGTGCATTTTTTCTTAAGATGAGGTTCAAAATTAGGGTTTAAAGAATAATAAAGATAAGATGAAAATAAAATTTTAGATAAGATTTAAAGAACACTAATGATAGGATGAAAATAAAACTAACAAATATAAGGGTGTAAGATAAAAATTTATAATGTCAACAACATTAAGTGATATTTTATTACTATCGAAATGTATTTCCAGAATAACATATACTTATTCTATAAATGTATTTCCAGAACTATGTATCATAGTTCTAGAAGTGCATTTTCATAATAGGTATATGTTATTTTAGAAAGGAAAAGGGGTTCCCAAGAGTGTATTCCTTTAAGGAAAAATGGTATAATGGGTAATTAAGATTTAAAAAGGGGTTATTGGGGGTGTACATAGTAAATATGGTAGGGGTAAATAGCAATTTGCTTTACGAATTGATACTTCCTTCTTTCATAGATTGGGTTGGGCTATTAAGCCCCTTTTGATACAAACATCAAGACCCCAGAACGACAAATGAAATATTTGATTACTGAAGAGAAACTGAGAGCAAAGCTTGAAATGATTTGTTCATACATTCTTTATTTTATTTTTTTAAAGAAATGAAACACTTTTTAAAAAGTAAATTTTTTGAAGTAATAAAATTACTTTTCAAAAATTAATGTGCTAACAATGAAGAATACTGTGTTAAATATTATATCAAAAAGTATATTGTAAACATATATCTTAAGAAAGATTAAAAACACGAAAGCTCATTAATTACCACTTGAGAAGAAAAGGTGGGTTGGAAATGAATTGAAGATTTCATAATAATTGCGAAACACGTCCTTATGTTTATCTAGAATTTTGGATAATTTAATTCAAGGTGTATTTAGGAGTGAATAAAAACCCTTTTTTGTGGGTTCTTAAAAGTAGATACTACTATCAAACACAAACTAATTACAAGAATATTTATTCAAGAAAAAAAGTAAACGGTTCTTACATATAGCATGCCGCGTCAATTTGCTCCAAGGATGAATTTCTCAAGGACGAGTTTTTATGTGTAAGAACTGCTTAAACATCTCCCTTTTTAGATGCTCTATGCAGTAATAACTCTGACAACAGAAACCCACACCCACACACACAAACATTAATTTATATTATCACATACTTTCCTAGAAATCATTTTACAAATCTTACTATTTTATAGAAAAGTATTAAATTAAAAATATTTATGTAATATCTTGTAAATATAAAATGCATGGAAATACTTGCTAGAAAGTAAGAAAAATAGTAGAAAGATATTAAAAAAAAGTTATATTAGATTACTTATAAATCTTTTATTGTCTTTCTACTTCATTTATACTTTTTGGCTACAATTCCTACATATATAGGGTAAGTAACGAATACATTTTATATTTTTAATACATTAACTATTTTTTATTTAATATTTTCTTTATAAGATAATAGGATAGTTTAAAAGAATTTGTTAGAAGCTAGAAGTATAACATTACTCTTGGAATTATTCATGTCATACTACGGAAAAGCTTAGTGATCCGGAGGACAACGTGAATAACACACTTGGAAAAAGGAAAAAGGAAAATCACAAACAAAGAAAGCAATGTTGGTTCATTGATAAGTTGCTTATCCAATGACTACATGAATGGACCTTGGAAATCGAAATAACACGAGAAAAGCAGAGGGGATTGGTGTGATTAGTCGTTGTCAAATTGTTCCTTTCTTGACAAGGTCCTCTAACTACATCATTCATTCTAGTCTTGTGTACACAATACAATTCTTTCTCTTAAGGCACTCTACATCTCTACATGTTAATTTGGAAAATCATAAAGAAATAGTCATTTTAAACCACTATACAAAATTTATAATTATAAATAAAAATTATTTTGATAATCATAAAATCTTACATCACTTAAAAGTCGAGATCAGGAGTTATTTATAAATATTTTCTTGTCTTAACCCATCCAAACACCTTTTACTAAAAACAAAATCATGACGACCAACTGAGTTCGTAGACAGGTAATACGTCGAATACAGGATACATGGATCCTAACTAGGGGTGTGCAAAAGGGTCCGATCCGACCCAAAATCGCCCTATCTGCATTGGAAATCTGTGTTGGTTTGGTTCGAGTTGAACCTACGGGCGAGTGCAAGTTCAAAGTTTGTTTAGGATGGACTTACACAAACAAGTTCGGTTTTGGTTTCTGAAACCGTCAGGACTCAAAACCGCCCGACTTAGGATGCTTGTAACTTCTAGCAAACCACGTGAGAAGCCTAATCACACGGCCCATACCAAAACAGCTTAGAGTAAGGGACTAAACCTAATTTCAGCAATCTCGTGTAAGTTGTTGTGTCATCCTCTAGTCTTTCCACTTCTCCTTCCTTCAACAACAAACTCCTTTGCAATTGATTCTCCTTCCTTCATGCTCCCCATGATTTTTTTTCTCTCTCACAACTTATTTTGTCTTTGTGCTCTACAACGCATTTGGGAGAGACCGTGGCCGCGTTGCAGTTGTTGATTACAGGGGTCACCAAGGTTTGGTCGAAGCATAGCACGAGACAAGGTGTTGTTCTACCTCTCATCATACCCGATTCAACCCACCACCCCCCAACCAACCCAACAAAATCGAAAGATACTTTGTACGAAAACGAGCCTATTGCATGTATTTTTTGGGTTACTTCGATTTTTTATTTTTGGATCCAAATCCCTTCGAACCTGCCGGCTACACACCCCTAATCCTAACTATGCTTGCGGATTTGAGTTTGAAACATTATTGATACACCAAATCTTACTTTTTGTTTAATTCTTACTAGCTAGTTTCTAAATGTCTAATAAATCTCGACAGATAGTAAAGATTATGACAGGGGGTGTTCCTTACACATTAGTAATCCTCCTAAACATGAATATTAATAAGTAACACATGCAATCAAACGTTGTTTTCTTGTATCATCTGTTAAGGTGGTTGGTAAAGATAAATATTAATGGTAGATACTAATACTAATTACAAATGTGGATACATTAAATAGAACATAGCATTATAATAACGCCCGGGGGATCAATAAGTGCAAAAATTATAGTATTTTGTAACTAATAAAGGTGATTTACAGCATTCCCTGCCACTTACATACACGAGTGATGTACATATGTAACATATCCGCCTCAAGTTCTCCCTCCTCCAACCCAAAGCATCCTTTTGGGTCTCATTTTATCTAACTAGCCTATTTAAATAAGGTGCAAGTTAGACTGTACTCTTCTAAGTAAAAGAATAAAGATAATAAATAACTCATACTAAATTCTTCAGCTGCATCAAAATTTGCCCACATTAACATACTAGTTCCTCTGAAAGCTCCTCCACTAGAAAGCAAAAGATAGCAAGCTCAAGTTCCACAGCTAGCTCACTTGTGTGCTCAGAATTTTTCTTCCACCTACATTGCTCTCTAGAGAAGTCCCCTTCTATCATCATATCAATAGTGTTGGACTCCACTTCTTTCCACAATTCTAGCCTCCTAAGAACCCTTCTTATCACCATGTCTGAAGAATTATTAACTTCCTTCTCTTCCTCCTTCATGAGATCATAGACCAGCCTCTTGAGGTCTTCTGGAGTTTGCTGTGCCTCTTCAACACTTGAATGGCAGAGGATTTCAAACATTAATTCTCCTCTCAGAGCATTTTCTTCGCATCCTATTTCGCTGTCGACGTCTTCACAATCATCATCCTCTTCAGTAAATGTTTCGTACTCACGGTCTTGATCCAGCATTCTCTTCCCAAGTTCTACTGGATCTAACTCGGCAAGTTTCTCGAATCTACGAAGCCTGTCTAGTAGATGCTGCTTAGTTCCTGAAAATTTAACACAAAGGAAAAGAAAATTAATATAAGCATCTTCCTTCAGTTATTTTTGTAAAATTGCTTAGACATTCATTGCAGACAGATCAGATTTCAGCAAATTCTTTCTTGAGCAGAACTCAGCATGGATAACATCAACAAGTACATGATGCACAGAAGTTTTAGCAGCTATTTGAAGCATAGAAGATTTACTAGGCCTAAATTTGGTTTGGAAGCACTAATACTAAATAAACAAAAATGTTCACTTTCATGACATTTTTACACATTAGATAAAATGCTGAATGATATGAAAGGGGAAAAGAAAAAAAAAAGAGAGAAAGAACAAAGGAGACACTTTTTTAAAGTGTAAAAAAAAGGTGATGCCATGCATGTCACATGGTTTGCACCACCTTCACCAAATTAAACACGATTAAACTTGAAAATGATAGAATGCTCAAACCTTATGCAGCACATTGAATGGAAGTATCAAAATTATGACAGACTCCTGACAAAAAAAATTTGTGGGTCATGTTGAAATTTATAGCTCTGAACAAAGAGTAGGCCAATTTCACATTCAATGCGAAATACATGTTGGATGATGATCAATTGCAATCTTCCAATGGAACCCACAAAAGATAGGTGGCATTAGCACCAAACATCTCAGCAATATAGCCCCCTTATGGTATTTTGTAACAGACAATCAACTTTGAAGAAGCGTGTACGATGGCATGTTGATGGAAAACGACCACACAACATAAAATGCCACAAAATAAAATAAAATATTTTTAAATAATGACATACTTTGTACATTGGCATAGCTACAGTCCAAATCAAAACCATCCTCTCCATGGTTATCCTCATGCCCATCATCATCATCATCGTCGTCATCGAAGGGTGGGTCTAAAACAGATACTGGACTACACTGTTCCTTATCTTCCTCTTCTTCCTCTGATTGGAATTTGTTGACTCCATCAGCACCATTAATTTCTTTGTCCTATAAAAATATTCACAACCACCATAGTTAGAATTTTGTCCTAATTGGGGTAGTTAACACAATTCCCTAATCATTCTTATAATGCCTATGGATTTATACTCTACACTTGCTTCATAATTGGGTTGTTGTTGTTGACTTTTTTTTTTTTTTTTTGTTTACTTCCCACATGAATTAATTAATGTGAATAAAAAATACAAAGGAGAAACTATTTTTCTAGAAATCGAATGTCGGGGTCCAATAATTACAATAGAACAAACAAAAACACGATTCGTCTTTTTTTTAAAAAAAGGAATTTGTTTACCGAATAACCCCAAAAAGTAAAAATGTAATAGAAGGGAAATCGAGAAGATTGCGTGGCAGACACCTGAACGAAAAAAACAAGAGACAAAATCCACGAAACCAAATAAACTACTGAATTTAAATTGACCTATGGCGGGAGTAAAATCGTCATTTTAAATAAAGTTCCGGCAAAATTTGCAGACCCGAATCAAGATCCTATTTGCCGACAAAAAAATACACCACGCGACGATCACGGTTAACTCACGAGCATAACTCGGGTGCTCCAACTCACTAGAGTCAAACCAGCGAGTTGAATCTATTGTCATTGTCAATAAAAACAAGCTGAATTCCTACAAATTAAAATGTACTGAAATTCTTACAATTTATCATTAGTAATTGTAAAATGTAAATTTTATGTACATGACTACATGTTGACATTTAATATCACATAATGAGATAGCAGATGGTCCGAGTGACACGATGAAAGTCTATCACAGTTAATTTCAAAACATTTTTTTTGTAATTCGTTAAAATTTATTGATTCTACAGTATACAAAATGTACTTACAATATGTAAATTATCAGCGACATTCGTTGAATTTAATAAATATTCATAATTATTTTAACTTTAGTTTAGTCAATAATAAAAATTATTTACAAATATATATATTTAATATATAATAATTTTAGACTATCATTTAAAAAAATAATCATCTTACAAATCATATTAATAACAATTTTTATTAATTAATAATATAAAAATAATAGATTAATAATAATTATTAAATTCTTGAAACTATAAAGTTCACTGGACGATTGAGAGTATAATGAAAAGAGGAGAGCTTAAGTTTGTGATTGCAAATCTTTCTCTAAGATTAACAAAATTAAACAGTAACATTTATAAATAAAAAATAAAAAATCATTAAACTCTACTTTTACTGTAAAAGTTATTGCGGTACATTAAAATTAAGTAATAATTAAAATATTATTCTTATTATTTATTGCTATCATTATGGGAAAAGGGCAAACCTCAGTTTTGCGTCGACATGGAGACGCCGCCGGCGAAGAAAAATCCGGCGTGCGGCGGCCGGAGTATCCGGGGCTGCGTTGGAGGGAGAAACGGAAGGGGCTTTCACAGAAGAAGCCGTGATCATCATCGTCGTCAAAACAAGCAGAATCCGTAACATGTTTGCGTTTGTTGAGAAACTCAATCTCTTCAGCAACAGAGTCATCAAATGAGTGGCCACTACTAGAAGATTCCAATTCCAACGATTTATCCTCGTTGCTCTCCGACCACACAGCACTGCTTGGCCTTCCGTTGCAGGAGCAGCTGAACCCGACCTCACAGGATCCCACCACAACAACATCGTCGTCACTGTCTTTTTTAACCTTAACAACAAAACCCTCTAATGTTTCCCTCTTTCGGTTGGTTAGTTTCTTGAAGAGCGAGCCGAAGATGCCCAAGGCGCTGTTTGGTTTGGGCTTCTTCGGTTTCGGGTTTTTGTTGTGGATTCTGAGGGCGGCTTCGAGGAGGAGCGACGCGGTTTTGGCGTTGGAGGGTCTGAGGAGGGGAGAAGTACTCTTCTTTGGAGACAATAAGAGTGGGGATTTTGTGGCGTTTTGTAGGGAAGTGAGGAAGCATTTGTTAAGTGGGAAGTTTGAGTTTTTCTTTTTCAGTTGTTGTTGTAAAGTGCTGTTTGGGGAAGGTCTTTTGAGCTGGCTGCGCCGCTCTGAAATGTAGTGTTTCAGAAGGAAGGGCTCTTGATCCTCTTTAAGGAGCTCCCGCAAGTGCTTCTCCGCCATCGTGAAGAAGTTGAAGAAGAGGTTTCAGCTTTCAACTTTGTGAAGTGCTTTTTTGGGTACAGTACAAATATAAGAGAGAGAGAAGGAATGAGGAAGTTTGGTGAT
Source organism: Glycine tomentella (assembly GCA_007407185.1). Taxonomy (NCBI): domain Eukaryota; kingdom Viridiplantae; phylum Streptophyta; class Magnoliopsida; order Fabales; family Fabaceae; genus Glycine; species Glycine tomentella. Next base: position 375,576 of record PYAF01004650.1, read on the forward strand.
TCAAATCTAGAGGGGTTGGAATAACGAGGTGAGAGGGTGAGTGAATGAAGTATGAACTGGTGATGAGCGAGTTATTATTAAATAATAATGGAATGGGGGATATACTATTCAGAATTTCATACTAGCATTATTTTCTTTTAACAGAGAAAAGAAAAGAAAAATATTTTGTGAAATGATAAAATAAAAAACAAAAGAAAAATGGCTGCAAATCCAAAATGGTTTTGGTGTGTGGTGTCCTGGTCTGAGACTCACACTGTAGGAGGAGGCTTCCTGTCGTCGCTACACGTCTAACGGGGAACCCTTTCACAGCAGCACACACTTACACATTGACGTTAAATATATTAGAATTAGGGTTAGACTATATTATTATGTTAATATATTCATTTACATTTTTTTTTGGGTTTTAAATGTCTGAAACCGTGTAATTCATTATCAGTCAGGTATGTGAAAATATTAAAATTTTAAAAAGATGCATATAAATATAATTTGTTTGTCATTTTAATCTTGCGGTTAAAATACTTTCGTTAAAATTAACATATACACCTACATGATACGTTATTTGTCTACTTGATAATTGACCATACATACATAAATGAAATTTGACAATCCTATGCATAGGTAGTTATTGTCTGTGTATATGTGTCTGTTCAATTAGGGACCAAAATAATAATAACTAAATTATCACACTTGTCATCAAGATTGGTTTTAACATTTTAAGGGCTTAGAATGAACCATTTGAGCGATACCCTTTATATGCAAAAGTAACATAAAGGCTCAAATATTTTCTGAAAAATGTATTTAAAAACCAAAAAATTAAAACTTTCAAGCACACCAAAATATCCTAAATTTGCTTTTTACAGTTCCTTAATTTCATAAAATGCTTTTTTAGTCCCTCCTTCTATAAAAAAAAATGTTCCAAATTATACATTCAAACTGTTAAAAATCAGTTAGGAGGGACTAAAAAGTGCATATTTCAAAATTGAATGACTAAGAAAAACAAATTTGAATTTAGAGGACAAAAACAATATCTATTCAAATTGGAAAGATAAAAAAATATATTTAAATCTAGAAAAAAAAAGGTTGTGCACTAATAATGTAAAATTACTAACATCCAATTATAAATCATCATATATGATAATTTTATTGACTTTTATATTATCTTAAAAGTCATATTAATGATGATTTATGATTGAATGATAATATAAAATTATTTTAAATTATTCCTGCATCATCATTAAACACTTAAGTCTATTATAAAATATAAACATATATGTTCAATAAAAAATAAACATGTTATTTCATTAAAATAATATATTTAATTGCATGCATTTTTTTTCTCTACACAAGTTACATACAAATACAAAATATTACATGCGAATAAACTTTTACTTTTTTTAGGAAATGAATTTTTTGTTAACTTTAATACTTGCATGAGTTGAAATTAATAATTCAAAGGTTTTTGAAAAAAGACAACAAAATGAAGTTATTGCCAAAGGAATTGAAAACTTTTTTTTCCTCCTCAAGAATGACCTTGTTTGTCATCCAAGTGTACACGGTCAATTGTCACGTGTTATTCATGTTACACATTAAACTGTCACATAAGTACCAATATTAACTTTAATGAAAATCTTTTAATCATAGGACTAAGGTGATAATAAATTATACTTTCAAATACAAAATAATTATTATTTTTTATTAAATTTATCTATATTTGGTAACATTAGTTTGAGTCAATTTAAATTCAACTTTCTTCTATAAGGTATTAGAATCAAAGCTTATAAATGAGAAAAACATAATTAGAAAAAAAAAGATTTGACTAAAGAATTTGTTAGCCGATTACTTTTGCGAAGATAAATATTCAGTAAAAATAGTAAACACTTTATCATCGTCATAACATGGTAAAAAGTATTATTGTAAAATTTTAAGAAAGGGAAAAATTATTTAACTTCTTTTTATATATCATTCATATGGAATTACAAAAATAGTAAAATTTAAAAATGAAATAAATCTAAATATTTGTTTTTTCAATTCTAATAATAATAATAATAATAAACAAGTCAAGGACAAGTTCACATATTAAAAAATAAATCTCATGACTCAACTCATACATAAACAATTAAAATGAATTAGATCAAATTCTATCAAAATTCTCAAAATATTTAATCTAAAATGATTGGATGAATTTGGATTTAGGTCAAATCAAGTTTGAAGGTGATTCTTACTAATAAATTCCCTAGAAAATGGCAAAGTTAGGTAGTGAGGAGAGAGAAAGTAGCTTATGTTTTTTAGCTTTCCATATTATCTGTTTTTATTGTGCATACCTTTAGTTTCAATTAGCTTATAAAAGTTTCGGCTACTAGCTTACAAAATAATGAGAATAGTGATGGTATTAAGCAAATATATAAGCTATTTTCTTACTACCAACACACTATTGCTCACCAAAAATAATGTTGATTGGGTGATAAACAGGGAAGGAAGAACAAAAGAGCTCACAAATTTGGATCTTTCATAAAAAAACTAATAATTAATATTTGTGAAAAAAAATTAATGTGAATGATTAAATTTTAGTAATAATAACATAAGTACTTTCAGCATCTATTTTTCAATTTTATTATTTATCTTGCAACAGCTACGGTAATTACAGCATTATTACGCTATTATTTCAACGTGGTCACTAAGTAACAGAACAGCCAGTCACTTCACACTCAGTACTTTTGAGTTGTGAGTGAGACCCGGTTTTGTTCTGGCTCTGTTCCTGCCGCTGCTGCCTCCTCTGTCCTGTCTCTGAACCCAAAGAATGGTTTTCACTTTTCAATTTTCACTTTCTCATACCTCTCACTTCATTCCTTGAACCCAATCAGTATTGTTTTCATATTTTTGTTTATATATTTTCATTTGTAATATTGAAGCTACGTGCAAATTGTGACATATAATTCATTCATGGTTATGTTCTTCTTATTTTTAAATAAAAATATTTAATCTTTCATTTTTTAGAATTAGCAATTTTAATACCAAGGAGTTAAATGAAGTAAAAAAAAATTAAAAATATATTTTGATAGGAATTGAACCCATATCATTTAATAACCTTTAATACAATAATAAAGCAATAAATCACTATATAACCTACTTTGTATAATATAATTTGTAAACAATGTTTTCTATGTATCCTTAAGACAAGTGTTATTAATTTTCTTTTTCTAATTATAAAAATTTAAAATTCAAAAAAATTATTTAATATAATTTTACATATTTCTATTTGAATTACACAATTTTAATATAAAAAAATATTTTTTATTTTAATT
>PYAF01004650.1:392093-403332 GCA_007407185.1 Glycine tomentella
ATTTGCAGGGGCAATATATAGGGATTTGGGGGGCCAAACACGCCCTGCCAGGGCGTGTTTAAACACGCCTAGCTAGGGCGTGTTTAAACACGCCCAGGCAGGGCGTGTTTGGCAGCCCCAAATCCCTAATTATTGCCCAGACAGCCCCCTTTTCCTAATTAATTAATTAAATAATATTATTTTTAAATTTTTGCCCAAAAAATTCTCTTAAAAAGTAGATTTTCTACCATGATTTTTCCATAAAATCAATACCTTTTAATATTTATTTTGTTTTTTTAATGTTTCTTTAGTTGCACAGTGTACATCACCATTATCATTATGCCACAAAAACATGAGCTCAAAAAATAAATGTTCCTAACAGGCATAAGAAAAAACTATTAATTTAGATCCCAATATAAACTACATTAACTAGATCATTATCATTGCTCATATATTAATTACCATTACTTTTACTTGGTAACGTGTAAAAACAGTAACAAATTTCAAACTTGGTGGTTAAGCGTTTGCAGGTTTTAATTTTAAGTAACTAACTTACATAATCACGAAAACATGTGATGTCACCTATTTACAAGTTAGTTAAATATTCTTTATTAGAAGTGAAAACTTATTTATTATACTTTTGTTGTTTATTAATAATTTAAAAGGATTGAACTCATTCAAAAAGTGAGAAATCATGCGCATATCAAAATCGTTTATACTTTATATTGTACATGTTCCATATCAAAACCTATATTCATTATATGTTTCACATCTTTAGAGGAAGAGAAAGAAGGAAAACAAATGATAGTCAAGGAAATGTGAACCATGCTACCACATTTATACTCTCATGCTCACAAACTCTAAATTCCACAATTTATACTTTTATGTGTTTTGACCAAAAAATACTAATAAACAAGCCTCTCTTGACTTTAATCTTGAGATAAAAGACTAAGTTCACTAAGTAGGTTCATTTTTTGAATATGTTCTACACTTGAACCAAAAGACTCATTGATGTAAGGTTGATCCTGATGGGAACTCACTATACTTACCTCCTAATATCTATGACTAGATGTTGTGGATGCTAATAATTTAGATGTTAGGTGCATACCAACAAACGGCAACATGCCATCAATTTCTTTAACCACGTCACTCATTGCGGGCATGTCAACTCCTCAATCTTCAACACACTCCATTGTAATGTCCACAAACTTCTCAAAAAGCTCCAGTGTTGATCGATCCTGAACAGATGGTGGGTCAATAATTTCGTGAAGACCATACAAGTCTTTTGTCTTATCTATTGTACTTCTGACCACTTTCACAGTGCATTTCCCTCGTTCTATTGACTTTCTTGCAGTAATCAGCTCCAACATTAACACTCCAAAACTATAGACATCACTCTTTTCAGTCAACTATTGACTAGTATAATAATTTGGATCCAAGTAGCCTACATTAAGAAAATGAATTTGTTCTCATTAGTCATCACCAAAATTTTGAAAACTAGATTTTGCTCCAAATAGATGATGTGTTTTCCTTGTCTTGGTGTGTGTTGCATGTGAAACAACATAGATGCTTACGTAAAATCATGAAAATTCTCAATATAAAAAAATAGAATGAAAACTATTTTAAAACTCTGCCAAAGCATGGAATCAATAATTTTCTACCTCCACTAATTTGAAAAATAAGATGTCACCTTCCCATTAGTAATGATTCCATTTTAAAGAAAAATGAATAAAAGATACTAGTATTATGTTAAGAGCTCTAGAACATAAGTTCTATACCTAGTAATCATAGTAGTAACATTAAAGGAAAATAACATAGAGACTAGTTCTAAAAATGAACAAGGTTAGTTTGGAAATCAATAAATAATTGCATGGCTTCCTTTGTGAGTAGTTTTACTAGCAACACATGAACAAAAGCATTTGATAAGTTTTAGAATTAACAAAGATATTTTTCAAAAGAACATTCTGCAGAGAATTTTGAGCTCCTACAATACTATCATGCTTCATGCAACTTTCACTTAAATCATTACATGAGGAATTAAATATTCAAGAGAGAAATTCTATAACTAGTAATCATAACAGTAACATTAATTCCAATAGCTTTGTCAAAGAACTGTTAAAAGATACAAGACAGATCTAGAAACTTACATGTTCATCTAGGACTTGGACAATTTCCAAGAGCTGCATCAAACAATCAAAGCTAAATGTCACTTACCGCCAATTTCTTATAATTCTAAATGATCATACTTATATTTTCTTCTAAGGGTTAAAAACCAAAGAGGGAGGGAGGGAGTAGGACAATTCAAACAAAACAAATTATCTTAAAATCATTGTTGACCTCACATATCCAAATATAAAACTTACTTGATATAATTGATTAAAATAATAATAAATTATATATACAATTGGTTATTTAGATAATGTGATTGGGCTAATGCCAAGAGTTTCAAAGCTAGAAATATCACTCACTGTGATAACTAGCTTGTTAAATAGGATTGTCATGATCTTGTAAATCATTAGCTATTAGACATTGATGGAGAAAGAAATAAAAATGTTTTTGATAATTTCATAATATCTTACAGCTAGACACTAAAGAATTTACTCACTACGAGGTAACAAAGTATAGAGTACATGAGATGAGACTATAAGACTTCAATAATTACAAAGTAGTTAGTTAAGATGCCTGACTAGTAATTGAAATCCTTGCTCCATGAATCTGTTTTAGGTCCATATGCGATTCTAGGCCAGAACAAAAAAGCTAAAGTATATATTTTACCAAAATACAAGATTGAAAAGAATCCTTAATTCTTGATAATTTATTTATGAACCAAGAAGATATGAGTGCATTCTAACATTAAACAGGTAACCAAAGATTATTAATGAATTAAAAAATAAATTCTATGCATGTTAAGAACAAAGTATAGATTGAAATAACAATTATTTGATATTATTGGCAGTATTAAAAAGGAACCTCTTACATTTTGCCAAAGCTCGAGGATCACCACCCAACGGATAGAAATTGACATCAACAGACTTTACAAATGTGTCAAAATCATCATGAGTTGCCAACCTAACACAATGTCCATACTCCTGTAGAAAGTGTGAATTCAGGAAAGCTAATTGTTTTGAAATATAATTCATTAGTTCCACTCATTATTGACTCTTCAAAAGATTCCAACCACAAGTATGACAATTTGTAACTAGGGGGGTGATTTTTTTGATTCAAAAATAATAGTTCCACTCATTGTTGATGCTTCAAAAGATGGGAACTTCAAGAATTCTGATGCAAGAGGTGCCTCTTTTTCTAGATCAACTTCAATAGTCCCGCCATTTTGTATCTTCACTAGGTTAAACATCTTTTGTTAAGAAACAACATAAAAGTATTGTGACCAATCAAGAGAATTTGGCAACTCTAATGCATAAATCACAAGCATAGAAATGTCAAGATGAAAGCTACATATGCATACACCATTCTATTAATCTTAGAATTCCTGCTCACAAACAACTTTCTTGCTTGAAAAGAAAAAAGAATCTAACCCTCAACATGCCATGGTGAAGAGAACAACCTAGTTGGTGATTTATGAAAAGTCTAATAGCCTATTACTTGTACAGCAAGAAGTTGAACTTGAGAAACAAAATTAATAACATTTCCTCCAATTTATACCTATGATTAAAATAGAGCAGCTTTAGCGCGCATCAGTCGTGGGTTGCAATACCCACCCGCTACTTCCACGTCGCAACCCGACGGATTCCGGTAGCAATCAGTAGTGGCAGTGCGGTTGGCAACTCTTGCAGCGCTATCGCGCCGCTCGTCACTTTCCCTCTCTCCCTCGTCACTTTCACGAGGTTTCTCCCTCCCTCTGTCATTTTCCCGTGCTTTCCATCCCTCTTTTCTCACATTTAATGCAGCAGCTGCCTCCTTCTTCTTCTTTCAGACTTCATTGCAGCAACCCCCTCTTCATGTTTGCTCTTTTTTCCCTCGTCATTTTCACTCTTCTTTCCCTCCCTCCCTCCATCTTCTTCTTCTTTCAGCCTTTACCGCAGCAACCTATAGCCCCCTCTTTTGTTTTTCTGCAGGAGCAGCCCCTAGTTATTACATGGCATCACAAAATAGTTCAACTTCCGTGGGTTCTTTCAGATTGATAAAACCCACTGGTGAAAATCTTGATATGACATGACAGTGGAATAGTTTAAAAGATATCAGCAACAAGAGATATGTAACATGTGATTTTTGTGGGAAGTTACAACGGGTGGCATCACAAGAGCCAAAAGACGCTAGATTAGGTTGAAGGGATATGTAGGTCCTTGTAGAAAAATCTCACCCGAAATTAAGAAGACTATGAAAGTTGCTTATATGCAAAAGCTTGCCGAAAAGGATGCATATAGTGTTGATATACATCAAAATGATGATATGTTAGAAGAGGTGCAAGAAATTCAACACATCAAAAGTGGGAAAAGGAATGAAACAGCTTCAAGTGAAGTCTCTACTAGTAATACTGCTACTGGCAAGAGAGTTAAAGGCCCCTTGGATTTAATATTTTTTAAGAAACCAGAAGCAAGCATTAAAGTGGACAAAGGAAAGAGGCAAACAAGCATAAATGATGCTTGTGATAAAGAAGCAAAGGCTAGAACTATTCAATACATTAAAAGATTTTTGTGTACGAATGAAATACCTTTCAATGTTGTACGTTCAAAAAGCTTCAAGTACATGGTTGAAGCAATTGGGAATTACGGCCCAAGTCTAAAGCTCCCAAGTTACTATGAGTGTAGAGTTCCTCTACTTAAGAAGGAATTGGATTACACCAAGGATTTATTAAAAGATCATGAGGTACAACGAGCCAACTATGGATGTTTCATTATGTCGGATGGATGAAAAATAGAAAGAATAGGACATTGATAAATTTCTTGGTGAATTCTCCATCTGGTTCTATGTTTGTGAAGAGCATTGATGCTTCTTCTTATGTCAAGAGTGAAGCAAAATTATTTGAGCTTTTAGATAATTTTGTTGAAGAGGTTGGGGAGAAAAATGTTGTTCAAGTGCTGACCGACAATGGAAGCAATTATGTATTGGCTGGCAAATTGTTACAAACCAGGAGAGAACATTTGTTTTGGACTCCATATGTTGCACATTGTTTGGATTTGATGCTTGAAGATATTGGAAAAATTGAGAGTTAAAAAAGCAATACAAAAAGGCATCAAGCTTGTTGGGTTCATCTATAATCACACATTGGCATTGAACAAAATGAGGAAGTATACAAGCAAGACTGAATTAGTTAGGCATGGAGTGATAAGATTTGCTACAAAACTCCTCACATTTCAAAGGCCTCATAAACAAAAAAAAAATAGTCTTAGAAAGATGTTCAATCAGATGATTGGCTGAAATCAAATACAACAAAAGACCCTAAGGGAAAAAGGGCAACTGACCTGTACTTATGCCATCATTTTGGAATGATGTTATTTATTCTTTAAAGGTTATGGGGCCTCTTGTGTGGATGCTTAGACTTGTTGGTAATGAAAGAAGACCCACAATGAAGCAATGGATAGGGCCAAGGAAGCAATTCAAAAATCTTTCAATGGAAATGAAGATAAATACAAGGATGTCTTTGCTATAATTGATAGAAGATGAGACTACCAACTTCATCATTCATTACATGTTGCAGGCCATTATCTAAACCCTGAATACTTTTATGTCAATCCAAAGATTGATGATGATGATGATGAATTGATAGTTGGATTATATAAAGGCATTGACAAGCTAAGTGCAAATGAGGAACAGGTGCACAAGATACATGGACAATTGGAAAAATATAGGAGTGCATAAGGCCTTTTTGGTATGAATGCAACAATAAGACAAAGGAATAAGATCGCTCCTGGTAAGTGAAAGCACATTTATTTGATCACTTTAAGCTTTTATTTAACAAGTTGTAATGTTAACAAGTTGTTGCAATTTGCATTACAACTCAATGGTGGAAGTCGTGTGGAGCACATGTTCCAAATTCACTAAACCTTGTTGTTAGAGTGTTGGGCTTAACTTATAGCTCATCGGGACGTGAGCGTAATTGGAGTACTTTTGAATATGTAAGTATTTGTTAAATGATTTTTGTTTGTATAGTTTCATATCATGATTGTGAAACTAATATTCTTTATTGGAAATTGTAAACTAGATTCATTCTAAGAAGAGAAGCAGGTTTAGGCATCAAAGGTTGCAAGACTTAGTCTTTATTAAGTACAATCAAACTCTTAAAGAACTTTTGAGAGTCGTGATTTGATTGATCCCATTGTCCTAAAAGACATTGATGAAAGTAATGAATGGTTGGTGGGAGAAATGGGTGAAGATGCAGAAAATGAATTTATTTTTGATGATGATACCTTGACTTGGGAAGATGTTGCTGATGTAACTGCGGTTAATGAGACTATAACTTACACTAGGCAGGATACTACATTCAGGAAGGAAGCTGCTTCTATGACATCAAGCTCTAGGAGAATAAGGGCTGAAGTTGAACAAATTGAAGAAGGTGATAACAAAGACATAGAAGATGAGGATGAACAGATCTACAAACTTAATAATACTAGTGAAGAAAGCAAGGGTGGACAAGAAGAAGACTTTGAAGAAATGCTTGATGATGATTTTGGTTAGTTCTTTTCTTTCTTGACTTTGAAAGAGCCATTGAAAATTTGTATTTGACTCTACTTGGATCCTTTGTGTTCCTAGAATGTTATTAACTTAGTTACTTTCAATGAATTAGTATGTTGCTTCCTTTATGATCCTTGAATCCTTGTTTTGAATGTGTAGTATTATATTTTTCATTCCTCATTTTCTCCTATTTTGGGTGATTTCTTATCTTATAGCATTTATATATGTGGTATAATTTATTATAAGTATTTTTATGGACTTCACAGTAGCGGTTTTATCACTACCCGCTATATCCCTATAGCGTTTTTTGGGGTCAACCGCTACTGGCCGTTACCCGCTATTTAAAACTATTATTTATACAAATTTTCATTCGCCTATGAACATAATAAAGTCATATTTCACAATTGCAAATCCACCTTTGTCACCACAGAAACCATGTCTGTCTCAATTTGAATTCACTTCATGTTCATTTTGCCACCAAAAGTGAGGAGGAACAAACTAATTACCCAATTATCAGAAACCTAAAACAAGCTTTAGGCCTCTTGATACAATTAGTACTTATTATTAATTGTTTTATTCCATTTTTTGGGATTAGGTTCATGAAGAATCTCCACAATCCAACAAAACTATATTAATCAAACGAATAGACACATGAGTAACAAGCCTAGAAATCTCACATACAAATAACCATTAATTTTTTAATTGTGAATTATAATATGTATTGAATTTTAACAGAGACAATAAAATGTAAAAATAACAATTGTCCATAATTGTATCTTTGAAAAAATATTAAACAAAACATACAAACAACCATTAATATATGAGTATTACTCTAATTTGAATGAAAGGCACAAGCACATAGTAAAAAACTACCATAAGATATAACATGTGTGTCTACCTTTTCACACTCTGACAACCTGTCCAATATTAGGTCTTGCCTTGGAGAATCATATTTCTCCATCATTGATCCAAAAAATATAATCAGATGATCAATCAACAACAAGCAGTCTCCTCTTAGTTCCAGTAGGCTCTCGGATGAAATGGTCCAAACCTACAAGAGAAAATTTCAACATTATAAAATATCAAATTAATATTTGATAAAGATTCCACTATTTATAACGTAAAATTTGTAGAATCATATGTATTAAACCATAGATGAAACGCGCATGCAAAAACAATTCAATAGTTCAATATTTTCAATTTTAAACAAGTAATTTCAAAAATCAACTTCCTTTGCTTCAAAAAAATTACTATTACCGTAAATATTCCACTATTCTAACCTAAAATCCACCAAATCGTGTTACCATAAAGATTCCTTATTCTTGTAGGCGACGAAGAGGAGGTTGCGCTCCTCCACGATTAGCTCCTCGCTCTCGGCGGAGGCGGAAACCTTCTCCATGAACTCCACCATCTTTTCGTAGCGCTCGACCTGTTCCGCCAACTTTTCCATGTACATGAACTCTTCGCGTGGAGTGGGAGCTCTCACCGTTGCTGCTAGATCTGGATAAGAGAGAAAGAGATAGAGAGAAAGAAAATGTGTCTGAGAGAGATATAAAGAGGGATTCACTCACAGTAAGCAACAAATAGTGGGTTAAATAATTTCAAACAACATTCCACGACGGTTATATAATTAACCGTTGTTGAACGCAACTTTCTAAGACGGTCTTTGCAAACTGTCGTTGTCGAAGTTATTCATATTGCAAAATTGTCACCGCAAAGACATTCTAAGACGATTTTTGGAAATCATCGTCATTTCGTCGTCGTAGAATGCAGTTTTTTTTAGTAGTGTGTATATAAGATGCATATAAATATGACAAATATAGTCTACAAACACCCCAATAAAATATAATATGACAAATATAGTCTACAAACACCCCCAATAAAATATGATAGCAATGTGAAATATCATATTGTAGTATGTGTTTTTAATATTTCAAAATAAAAGTAATTTTTCATATTAAGAATCAAATTTTATGGATGCATGATGAAATAAATTTATATATTAAAATAAATTTTAGAGTGTGAATCTTATATCTTATAATTTATGTTGTCAATATTACTAACATTTATCGGTCTTTCATAAGTAAACATCTACAAGTGTGACCTAATAATGGCTCAATAATAGATGATATAAGTCTAATAATAATCACTAAAATATGTTATGATTTCATCTTAAAATTTAAATTTTGATCTAATTCAATCTTAAAAATTAATTTATTAAATAAAGGTAATCTTTAGCTTATATACATTATTTTACTCATACTCGGATCTCCAACATTATATTTTGTAATTGATTCAGCTTACTCTAGTAATATATTGAGAAGATGATTGTTGATATAAACTTGTATAGAATTATTCATTACAAAAAAACACTTTTCTTGGTACAAATACAATCTATTAAAAATGTTTCTTCGTAAATTTAAAATTTATGTTTGGATATGTGGAATTTATAATTAGTTAGGGTGAGAATTGAGTGAAGGACGGGACCGATAATAACTTAATTATTCGGTATGTTCCACCATACTGATATTGCAAGTGTTTGCATAAATACAATGAGCGTGGAAATTACACCGTCATTTGATTTGTACTCTGAGAAACCTTCAAAATAAACATTACCCTGGCTTCGTTACCTCGTGATTTTCCTGCACAAAGAGGAATATATAGATAGGGTTTATGCTCGAATCCGATGTTCATGCATGCGTTTCGCGGAGGTTTCTTAATGGATCCTAATTACGCGACAAGATCCATCAAAATGATCATCACAATAATTATTTTTAGACTTAAATATCTTTTTTGTTTTTGTAATTTTTTATTTTTATTTTTGTAAAATATATTCGTTTCATTTTTCTTTCTTAAAAAATTTTAAATAATACTTTTTACTGTTCAAAATTGCTATTTAAAAAGTTTTGAAAATGAAAATAGAATAAATATATTTTGTAAGGATTAAAAAAAATTATAAGATAAAAAATGAAAAAAAATGTTAAATGGTAAGAAAAAAAATATTTAAACCTTATTTTTATTGATAATGTTAAGTGGTAAGAAAAAAAATATGTTAAACGGTGTGAATTACTATTGTCATCTACTGCTGAAATTATATAGCTGGACGAATTTCCTTCGAAGATTTTTTTTTTTTTTTGGATAAATTTCCTTGGAAGATTTGAATTGCATAATATATAAATACTAAATAGTCCTATATAATATATCGTCTTTCTTTCTTTCTTTAACTTTTTGGGGCAGTTACGAATAACTTTTTAAAAGTGTAATAACTGTTTATTTGCTTTTGTTTCATTCTCATTTTTTAGTCCAATTAGTAGATATATATAGTAGTAAACAGGAGCTATTGAAGTGTTTAAGCCCTCGTGGACATGCCTAGAGGTAATGTCACTTTCCTTAAAACTTATAAGATTCTATCAAAGTCAAAAAATAGATACTAGCTAGCTATATTAATAGTATGGTTAACAATCATCCTTTTATAGCATATTTTATTTAATAAAATTACTAATGGGAGCTCATGATGTACAACAGTACAAGTATCTATGCACAAACTAAACTCAAAGCCCAAAAGGGTATTGTTATGACCAGAATTATTATTGTAACTATCAATTCTTAATAAATGATCATTTGAATTTTTCTATATCTCTAATCCTTCTCTCTTCCTCTCTCACTTTTCTATCACAACACCCCCACCATTTTCCTTCCTCTTACACTATTTTCTTTCTCTTCATTTTTAATTATAATTAAATTAATTATGATACAAATTAATATCATAAATTGATTTGGTCATTGTTAATAAAGGTACTTTATATAATAATTAATTCGGTTAAGTTTATAAATGATAACTTTTATCCAATTAATTCAATTTCAGTTAAAAAAAAGATACGGATTACAATTAAAAATGATAAATTATATCATAATTAATTTGATTGCCTCTAAAAAAGGTAAATTGCATTTAAGATTAATTAAAAAATCATAAAAAATACACCACGGAATAATGTTTTGGTTGTGTAAAATGGGGTGTAAAAAAATACACAATGAAAACATGATTATATTGTGTTATTTGGGGTTGAAAAAAATACATAACAGAATCATTACGGCTAATTTTTATAAATAATACAATTTTATTATTTATTTAGCAAAAGGGGGCAATTGGCAACTTATTTAGCAAAATGGGGTGACCAAACACGCCCAAGCCAGGCGTGTTTAAACAAGCCCAAGCCAGTCGTGTTTAGGTCACTTGGGCCTATATATACCCCCTGAAAATGACACTTGATCCTTCCGCCTTCTCTCTAGAATTAGCTCTGCCTTCTCTCTAGATTTTGGGTGTTGATTCGTCTGAAGCGAAGCCCTGCCGAATTTGAAGCGCTGCCGACAAGTAAGTCGATTTAACTGATTGTTTGTTATATTTAGTTTGTTATATTTTTAAATTAGAAAAATGTTAGGATCATATGAACTTGTTAGCGACATATATATTAGGTTAGTGAGTAGGGTTTTAGGTATGCCAGTGTAGTTTTAGGGTTTACGATGTGATTAGGGTTTAGGGTGTGGCCTAGTGATTAGGGGTTAGGGTTTTAGGTATGCTAGTGTAGTTTTAGGGTTCACGATGTGATTAGGGTTTAGGTTGTGGCCG
>PYAF01004650.1:403432-448641 GCA_007407185.1 Glycine tomentella
AACGTAAACATAACACACTATCAATCTAACAGCTATGTCGCTAACAATTTTACATGGCCCTAACAATTTTCTAAGTAAAAAATATAACAACTTTAAATAATATAACAACTTTAAATATAACAACTTTAGGGTTAGGGTTTATAACTTACTTCTTCGCAGCGCTAATCTTCACAAAATATCCAATCCCAACCAGTAGATCCTGAAGCAGAGCAACTTCTACACAGCACGCAAGATGAAACGCTTCTGCATTGTGGGATTTTTTGGGGCTATATATAGCAAACTGGGCACTCAAACACGCCCCATCTGGGCGTGTTTAAACACGCCCAGATGGGGCGTGTTTGAGTGCCCCAGTTTGCTAAATAAGTTGCAAAATGCCCCCTTTTGCTAAATAAATAATAAATTTGTATTATTTATAAAAATTAGCCGAATCATTACTCATTATTCTGTTGTGTCGTTTGGGGATAAAAAAAACATACAATGAAATCATGATTCTGTTGGATTATTTGAGGTGGGAGGGGGAAATTACATAACTGAATCATGATTTTTTCACACCTATGTAGACAACGGAATTATGATTCTATTGTATTTCTATCAAAAGGGCTTTTCTAGGATAACGTTAAAAGGCACCCAGGGTAGTGTCAATAGTAACTCTCAACCTAAAATTAGGTGTAGTTGTGGGTATGGGGTATCAAGGCCCAGATCTAAGGTCCAAAATATCAGCAAGTATGCTACACACCTACGTTCCTGACTTTAAGAGGGTGTATATTTTTCAGTCTTGCTTCTGGCTTATATGAATTTACCGCTCCTTTGCGACACGCTAATTTGAATCTTTAGGTAGAAAGTTTTTGCACAATGACAAGACCTCTTCGAAATTCCTATATCCTGTTAATTGGATTATTTGATTTATTTTAAAGAGAATCATAATCTTCTAATTTAACAATATGGCACATGATTTTAGAAAAATAATTTTTGACTGCGATTTAGATTATAACGTCAAGCTTTTTGGGTTTACCACAGACACAAACCGGTCACAATGGCGTCCACATCAACAGCATTTACTTGAAATTTACCAATATATCAAAAACTAAGATGAAACCACAACCACAATTTAAAACATTGATGTGGCATACAAGTTAAGCATAAAATTTGTTAACAACTATTGTTATGTGTTTGGGACCAATTGTGAAAAATAGATTATTTCAAAAATTGATTATATGTATTATTGATTATAATCAGAATCAATCTTTGTTTAGAGTTTGCTGAAAAGTGGTGTGAAGTCATTTTCATTACAATCGATAAATAAATCCAAAATATGACACAACTATCACACCCTCTTAATTTTATCAAGTAGCTTAACATAAAAACTTACACTACAAAAAAACAAATTTCGTTTATTCCTCTTTTGCGGTTTGTCTAATAACTGCAGATTTGATCAACTGCCACTAATTTAAAATGATTGTGTGGTTGTTTTTGTGTTAATGGCGGTTCCAGAATCCCCATTCTCGAGCCCATGTTACTATATACTAGCCCATAAAATGCCATGGAGCTGCTCCATAGTCTGCAGCCCAATATTATTTTTAATTGTTACTCACATAAACATTTGCCCATCAAATCAAAGTCTCAGCATTCCTGGTTGCTTTGCTATCTCCATCACATTAACAAACCTTCTCCTTAGTATCTCTCTCAACTCTCTTAACACTCTTCCTAAATTAGGTGTTTTATTTATGCAAATGATTCGAAGATTATATGTACTCTTTCCTTTTCTGTTTTTAACACTTATACTCTTTTTTAGTTTTTTTCTGTATGGTTAATTGCTTGGAATTATGGTGAAAATATTACACGGGTCAAAATTAATGTGATGGATAATCTGAGTACATAATTGATTTTTGTAGCATAATTATTATTGATTATTAGTTTAAGTAATTAGGAATTTGTTTACATATATTAACGGACATGTATCATTAGTTTTTATATTACTTATTATTTTTTATCTTTGAATATTAATGTTATCGATACATATATTAACGAACATGTATAGATAATCTTAAGATCCAAAAAGTAGAAAATAATAAGTAATATAAATATTATATATACATATATCACCGATACATTTTTTTTTTGAACCAATGACATGTGCCCAGTTTCTTATTGTTTATGACTTCCAACAGATACAAAAAAATTGTAGATTTTCTATATTTCAAATTGTCGGTATTGCACCGTGAATTAGGACATAGGACAGTTCCGGGATTATTGCAAAAGTTTTCTAAAAACTAGTAAAGTATTTAAAAATAAAACATTTACTAAAAGTACTTTTAATACGTGAAAAAAATGAAAATGTTTATTTTTCCTTAATATTATATTTTTAAAATTCAAATAAGTTCTTACGAATAATCATCACTATTATTATTTTGTCGCTCTTTAAAACAACATATTATGTGAGTTTGCTTAAAACTAAATTTTAAAATTAAATATTTCTTTCAAAAAAAATCAAAGGAAATTACATCAACTCATATAGACAGATATATGAATAAAATCAATTTTCCAATAGTTTATGTTGTTATAGGATTTGGCATAAACATCTCACGTTAATGATCTTTTGTGAGTTTCTAATTAACGTAAGGTGAAGGAGTGTTTCTACAAAAGTATTGTGACGCTAAAGTTAGTAATATAAAATATACAAGTATCAGAATATTGGTGGAATTAAAAGTTGATTTACCTTAATTTTGATGATTTCCTTTTATAAATATGAAATTAAATGATAAAATCTCAATTTCCCTTCTAAGATAATATAAACTAGAAAGTATATGATTTGATGTTATCTTTTTCCTAATAACAGATAATATATGATTTTAGGAGATATTTTCATCTTTATGGTAGAAAATAGACTTTCCTTCTTATCATAATTAAATCCACTCAAATTTTCTAAATCCGAGTTGTATACTCAATCGGCTATCGAGTGCGGAGGTTTACCAAGCTCAAGTAGTACATTTGAATAGTATATTTATCTTAAATAATATAATTAAATCTTATACTCATGTAATATGATGTATTTATTATAGTTTAAATAAATATAATATATAGTTATTATAAAAATGTGTTTCTTGTCATTAATATGTTTGCTGGTGGTAATTGTGGCTTCTCATGGAGAATTGATGAATGCATCAAAGATGTATTTGCTATTGCAAGTATCAATACATCTAAAGTGACTCTATTTCATTATATTACATTCATATACTAATTTCATTTGTTGAATATCCCTATCTTTGGTGTCATTGAAATAAGAGTTGTCGTTACTAATCTATCTATTTCTATAAATGGAAAATTTTGGAAAATGAAAAGTTGAAAAATTGTTATATAATAATCCAAAAATTGCAATAGAAAAATAATATAGAAATTGCAATAGAAAAGAAAAAGAGAGGTTTGAGATGATTTTTCAATCTTTTAATTTGATAGTTGTGATCAGATTTTATTATGAATTTCTAACCACATTTTCCATAGAGAGGGACCGAGAATAAAATATCAACAACAACTAGGTTTATTATGAGACAACTCATAATGTTCATATCTATTTATTTTGCGCCTTTACAATTAGCATTGGTTAGACCCCATTTAATAATGGTCATAGCTTCACCCTATCTTTTTATTTCAGTTCTTTGGCAATAATCACACACAAAAAAATGAATTATGGATACGGGAATCCAAATTCAGTATGTAATTTTAGTATTCAAAGATTCTTCTTTCAAAATCTTATTTTTCAATTATTAAACCCTTTTTTTACCAAGTTCAATATTAATAAGATTAGTAAATATTTATTTGTTTCGATTTAAATATTAGTAAATAAAAAATACCAAATTAGTAAAAAGATTACTATATAAAATATATAATAAAATATAAAAAAATTTGCCCACCTCCGACATATTTGATAGTCTCTCCATAAAAAACTTATAATACCTATTCCATTTGGAATTCCATCAATTATTTTTTATAAAAAATAATTAAATTTGACTAATTTTCTTATACTCATAATTAAAGATATATCATAAAAAACATCTATATAACCACGATTATAAGACCAATCCTATATGACATTTTAAAAATTATCAGCAACATTTTTATTAAGAACACTTTTTTCAAATAAATTTAATAATATATTTTAAAATAATAAAATTTAAATGTATATTAAGATAAAATACATAAATTAATAATATAAATAACTTATAATTAATTTTTATGCTTAATTGTTATTTTATACGGTATAAAATATTATTAAAACTATATATTAATAGTTCTTCCTATGACTGACCTAAAGGACCAAAATTTGTAGGATAATTCAGAATCTCACAGAGGAGTTGATGGCCTGATTAAAACAAATTATGAAATCTGGGGCAGAAAATAGAAGAAATAATCTTTTTGGGCCACAATTCAATGTCCAGAAGTGAGAAGTTCACTGTTTGAAATTCAATGGATGAAGCTGCCTTTGGGGGCAACCAACCTCATACCTTGGCTGTGAAGGTTAGGCATGTGAGGTTGAGAAGTGTTCGAATTTTAGAATGAAAATTTGGAAATGACAAGTTTATCACACACAAATGTCACTATAAAAACTAAAAACTGGCTTTGAAAATGTTTCATTTTCAACTTCTAAAATCAAAATTTCAAAACTGTTTTTAAAACATCAGCAAAAATAATCCATGTAGTTAGAGCATTTGACTTTTTTATGGAATCCGGTAATATTTTCAGACATTTCAGGGTTTTGAACTAAGTATGAGACTAATTCTCATACTTAATCACAGGTAGAGTTATTCATCTATCTTCAAAGATGTATCATGTGAAATCAAACATAAATTTTCTTCTACAAACTTAATTTGTTTAACCAATTAAGTCATATTCATTAGGTTTTTAGTTTTTTTTAATGTTTCTATCAGTAATAACAATCAAAATTCTAAAAATCATAATAATTACACGCATACACACAAACACAAGATTTAACGATGTTTGACAAGAATGTCTATGTCCCCAAAAGCAAAATGTTTTTTTTTTTTTTTCATTGGCAAATAGAATTACATTAGTATTTATAAAATTAAAATATAGTCTAGATTTATAATATTATCCCTATACCACACCATACAATATGAGTCATGTACAATAATTCCAAAATAATAAAATATTTAAATATCTTTTTAGTCCTTGCAATTTAGCATTTTTTATTTTTCATCCTTGTAAAAAAATTGTTTTAGCCTTTGCAAATTATGTTTGTTTTGTTTTTCATCCTTTAAGCTATTTACATAACACTTTTTTCACTGTTCAAAGTGTCATCTAAACCACTTTAAGGATGAAAAATAAAACAAGCATAATTTGCAAGGACTAAAACAAAAAACAATTGCAAGGACAAAAAAAAAAAAAACAAAATGCTAAATTGTAAGGACTCAAAAGATATTTAAGGCTATGTTTGGAAAAACTAGTTTGTAAGCTAATTCAAAGCTTATAAGCATAAGTTAGGAAGAAAGCTTATAAACTAGATGTTTAATTGAAAGCGTATCGTTAGAATGCTTATAAACTAGATGTTTAATTGAAAGTGTATGGTTAGACCAGGGTCGGTCCTGAAAATTTTTTGGCCCAGGGCGAAATGAAAAAAATGGGTCCTAACACACAAATTTTTTGAAATACAAATAATATTAAAATTAAGGAATGGAAAAAATGGGCCCCTAACACACAAATTTTTTGAAATACAAATAATATTAAAATTAAGGGATAGAAAAAATGGACCCCTAACATCCAAAATGGACCCCTAATATAGGTTTTATTTTTATTTTATTTTTTTAAAAAAATTTTTTTACTTGAGCGATCGATACAAAAAATTTTGGGCCCTGGGCGGGTGCCCTGCTGGCCCTGCCCCAGGGCCGGCCCTGGGTTAGACTAACTGATAAGTTATATGATAAATGTTAAATAATGTAAAATGACATATTTAATATTTTTAACATTTGAATTTTATTCCTAATAATTTCTCATATTAAAAAGTAGGATAATAATTTTTTGGGTAAACAATCTTTTTAGTCCCTAAAATTTTTAAGATTTCTAGTTTTAGTCCCTAAGCTTTTTGTTTGTGTTTTTAGTCTCTTTAACTTTTTTCGTCCTTACTCTTAATCCTTAAACCTTTTTTATTATTCTTACTTATAGATCTTTTTAAGGATTATAAGAAAGGACAAAAAAAGTTAAAGAACTAAGTGCAAGAACAAAAAAAAGTTAAATAACTAAAAACATATAAGAAAAGTTCAAGAACTAAAAATGTAAATTTTAAAAAGTTTAAAGACTAAAGCTAGTTTACCATAAATTTTTAAAATTTTGTATTATACAAAAATGGTAAAATTTGCTTATTTGACTCATATTAGGTCATATAATTAAAAATACATAAAAATAATTTAGCAAATAGTTATAAAGTTAATATGATTCAAAGAATTTTTAACCTTAAGGAATGGTGTAGCAGTTACAATTGATGAGTTGGTTGTCGTGTGCGTATAAGAATGTAAATTAAATATAAGAGTTTTTTCTTACAACAAAGACAAAGTTAAGAGGATTTTTAAATTGAATAAAAGGATAAAAAGAAATTTTAAAAAAAATTTTAAGGATAAAATTGATGAAAAAAAATAAAAAAAGCTAGTAACTTATAAGCTATCTTATTTTCTATAAGCTACTTGAAGTATACCAAACAATCTTATTTTAGTCAAAGTAACTTATAAGCTAGTCAAATGAGCTTATAAATTTCTCAAAGGGTTACCAAACATAGCCTAGGTCATAATTAAACAAGCATATAATTACCCCTAAGCATAAATTAACTAGTAGAGTAATGATAGACAAACACTCATTTATTTTAAACATTATTTACCACCACCTCTCATTTCTCTCTATCTCTATCTTCTTATCACTTCATAAACTTTGTTTTTAGTCAGCAAAGTAATTTTATTGAAGGAAATTGATACCAAAAGTACCAAACTTACAAATAGAGAGTGTTCCTTCCGAATAATGATCAAACACTTCTTCTTCTTGTCGAAGGATTCCTTGCTCTTATTCGTCCTCTACTGTCTTGAATAAGATTTATCTGAAGAGGGATACCTGCAAAAGACACTACGATGCTCAAGTAAAATCTCAACTTTGAGCAAACACTAGGGTAGTAAAAATGCATAGAAATGAATAGTAATTTTTACTTGGGCCCTATTTATACAAACTTTTATGGATCTTAGACCATGGGCCTTGGTAGGTAGATTACCGTTTAGGTAAAAAAAATTCTAAGTTAGTTTAGATAACCTAAGCGTTCAACTTAATCTAATCGTTTGTTAATCTCATGGTAATGATGAGACGAGGTTTGGGAGGATATTCGGCTGAGTATTTCACCGGATCGGGACAATTCCAATAATGGTTGAGTACTCCCCAAGACACCTTAACACTACAAAAAAAATGCGTTTTTTTGACAGAATATTTCCCACGGAATAAATTTCGTTGGAAATGTATAAGTTACCCACGGAATTTACCAAAGGAATTTATTCCGTCGAAAATTTTTGAACACTGACATATTTTTTCCCATAGATTATTTTCTGTCTGAAATTTAAAATTTTTCGACGGAATATTCCCACGGATACATATAGAAACACAAGTCGAAGATGTTGAAGATGACACACCGTCTCCAATTGACTGTCTAATGGGGCAAAAGGCAGCCAAAAGGAAGAACAAGGGGAAAGGAGTAGGAACATCTACCAATTCGATAGACTTGACTGGTGTAGAGGAAGCCATGAGGGAAAGAAATAGTGTGAATGCTAAACTAGCAGTCTTACGAGAGAAAGAACTCGAAAAAGAGTATTACGACATTCTCATGAAGGACACATCTCCAATGTCTGAAACTCAACTCCAAGACCATCAAGCCTTTTGCAAAATAATTAGGCGTAAACTAGGAATGTAGTATTAAACTAGCCGTATTTTATTTTGTTGTTATTGTCTTTTAATTTGTTGTAATTGTCTTTTATTTTGATTTAATTAATAAAGTAGCAGTTATAAAACTAGCCGTTATAAACTAGCTGTTATAAAACTAGCCATTATAAAGTAGCCGTTATAAAACTAGTCATTATAAAGTAGCTATTATGAAGTAGCTGTTATAAAACTAGCCGTTATGATTTGCTATTTAATTGTTCAATTCTTATTCATTGTTGCACATCTCCTACACAAGCATTCATACAATGGATCGAAATAATGAATTTGATAGAGTTTGGAAACAAACTATTTATGAAACACTTGACGACGATAGTGATGAACAAATACTGAGCTATTTACATGAGATTCAACATCAAGGAGGCAACAACAATCAACACCGAAGTTCTAGAAGAGTCATTAATCGCAATCGTGAAGATGGACATCTACGATTGATGAATGACTACTTCTCAGAAAATGCGGTTTACACAGAGACTCAATTTCGCCGTAGGTTCCGAATGCAGCGACAATTGTTCAACCGAATTGTCAATGCTCTTAGTAACCACGATGAGTATTTCCAAATGAGACCTAATGTTGTTGGTAGAATAGGTCTCTCGCCGTTGCAGAAGTGTACTGCAGATATTCGTATATTGGCATATGGATCACCTACTGATTGTGTGGATGAGTATATTAGAATTGGCGAATGCACCGCAACTCAATGCTTACAAAAATTTGTAAGGGCTGTCAATGAGATATTTGGAGAAGAGTACTTGAGAAGACCCAACAACAATGACATAAGCCGCCTTCTACAAATTGGAGATGCACGAGGGTTTCCAGGTATGTTAGGTTCTATTAATTGCATGCATTGGGAGTGGAAAAATTGTCCAGTTGCATGGCAGGGTCAATTTCGTAGAGGTGATCATCGCAAACCCACAGTAATACTTGAAGCAGTTGCTTCACAAGACTTGTGGATTTGGCATGCATTTTTTGGAGTTGCGGGTTTAAACAATGACATAAATGTGTTAAAATCGCCTGTGTTTGATGAGCTTTAGCAAGGTCGAGCTCCTCCAGTATAATTTTCAATTAATGGCACTCCATACAATATGGGGTACTATCTTGCAGATGGTATTTATCCTAATTGGGCCACATTGGTGAAGACCATACCAATGTCATAAGGTTCGAAAAGGAAATTATTTTCAAAATGTCAAGAAGCAGTGAGAAAGGATGTTGAACGAGCATTTGGTGTGCTCAAATCTCGATTCGCAATTATATGCGGTCAATCACGTGCCTGGAATATGGATACAATGAAGGATATAATGTTGGCATGCATTATTTTGCATAAAACTAGCCGTTATGATTTTGCATTATTTTTACACATTCAATATTTTTGACAAAATTTCTTAACTAGTATTCTTATTAAAGACATTGGTTAGCATTTTTCAAAAGGTTATAGAAAATCAGTAAATGATCTTATAAGAAACTTATGTGTCAAAATTACCATTGTATGTTGAAGTCAGAAATCAAACTTGAAACCTTGTCAAAAGGAACTTAAGTGTCAAATTTTTTGTGTCAAAAAATTGTTAGTGGTATGACAAAAATTTATTTGGTAAGCTGTTGGAAGATTTTATAAGTGGTCTTTGAGACTTTCATAGCTTATAAGCTAGTTGATCAAATATCAATGGTGAAAAAGAAAAAAAAGAAAACCAAAGGGGACAAGCGGGAAAAGATAATATTGTATATGTTAATAGCATCTCTAATATAGAGAAACATATCTCATTGCTGTTGGTTTCCTATTCCTTCCAACAGTGATGTGAGCTTTAAAAAGAAAGGATAGGGAAAAAGCGAAACAATAAAAAAGCAACACCTAGGCCTTACATTGATTAAACAACAAACTTTCTTGTGCTCCAAATCCATATATAATTAACATGACAAACACTTGTAGTCATTACTCACCACAACACACTTTTTCCTAACCTATCACACCATATATAGCTATCTTTTTTTCTCTTATATGCCCTTGTATCTGACCTTCCTTTCTATAGGTTTCACTCCAAAAACAACTTCATTTTTAGATAACTAAATAGTTGGAACTGATCAAGGCGTGTATTTCAGTCAGTTGTACTTCAGTTTTTACCTCCTAAAGCGCGAAACATTATTCAACAACATGAACAACCTCACCAGCAGCAGCCCGACCAACAACAACAACAACAACATAATGACCAATCACATAGCAACAACAAAATGACCAACAAGTAGATGACTAGCAACAACAACATGATGAGCAGCAGAGACACTATGATAATGACTATTTTGATTACTGAGTTAGCAACACAAAATTACTATTGACATATTACACATTGTGCTTTTTTATTTTAGATTTATAATGAATTTTAGTTAATTTGTTTTAACATTTATTTTCAATTTATGAATTTGAATATTTTATTAATTACATGTATGTGTTACTTTCAATATTGACATTAAATAATATATATATATATAAATATTCATAAATAACTGACGTAAAAATTTAAAAAATAATTAAAAAATTATAGAATATAAGTTACCGACAATAATATCCGTCGATAATGTTACATATATGTATTTTTAACGGAATGGTTCGTAGGAAATTATTGACGGATCTGTCCATCAAAAATTACCCAGAGAAGATTATTGACGGATATTTCCGTCAAAAATTACCGACGACAAAAATCCATCGGTTAAAATTTTTAACGATTATTTTACCGACAGAATTTTATCCATCAGAAATCCGTTAGAAATTTCAAGTTACCAACAAATTTTTGTTGTCAAAAAAATGCTTTTTTTTTGTGAAGGCTGCCATAGACTAAGGTTTGTTGTTCTTCCTTATCCTAATACCTATATGATATTGAGAAGTTATTTTATATTTATATCAATAAGGATATAAATATTAGTTAACCAATATAAAAGAAACACCATTTTGCCCCCCACACTCGTTCCCGAGAAATACAGTAATACAGTGTCATTTCTGTGTTACAAAACATTTGAATCCACCAATCCCATACCTATATTTTCTTTCTTTTTTCTCTTTTTTCCTAACTGATATTGGGATTATTCAACTTAATCAACGGTTTCAGGATTGTTTTTTAAAATAGAATATACAGTTGCGTTTAATGTAGCCTACAATAGTCCTTCATGACTTGTTGCCATGTAAAATAATACTCATCTCATACCAAAAAAACAAGCTTCTATTTTTTTTTTTTTTATGTCATGACTAAATTTACTCAAACTAAATATTTGTTAAAATTTGTTGATAAATTATATAAGTGTTAAAATTTGTTGATAAATAGTAATGACTAACGATTTTTTTATACTACTCCAGTTATATAAGTGTAAATGGAGTGTAAACTGTTTTGCACGCGCAAAAGAGTTATAATCCATAGATAGTCAATTCATTTGATGAAAATTGATTCGTATAGCATATGCAAAAATAATAGCAATAATTGTTAGTTTTAAAAGAAAATGAGGTAAAACAAGAAAAAGGCCAGACTAGCAACAAAAACAACATTAATGAAGTCTGCTAGCATATCTATAACCAGTAGATTTTGTTCATACTTTGTTGTCCCCTACCCTTAAATATAAGTCAGCCAGCGTGTTACTATCACGAAGATATGTTCTTCTCCAAAGGGTGAAAAGTATTACCAGAGATGACTCGAGGGTCTCTACGAAGGTTGATAGGGTAATCACTTACAAGAAACCTTAGTGTGTGTTTGGTTATGGGATGCGTTGATCCAATCTCATTTTTTTTTCATGGTGCCGGCAAAATAACTATTTATTGTTTTTGATTTTTTATGGTCATATTAGAATTTTGGGTCAGAATCAATTCTGATAACATATCCAAACACACTATTGAGCTAGATTCAATGTAAAAGTATAAGGGAAAGAGTTAAATTTTCACATACAGTAAATAAACGACTGATCATTTATTGAACCTAAGAAAAAAAATTGTTAATTCCCTTAAATAAATGACTTGAGTTGGACTTTTTAGATAAAAGTCTCAAAAAAAAAAAAAAAACGAGTCTGTTTGGCCTTCTTCTGGTAACTATTTTAAGTTTATTATTTTATATGTGTATATCTTAGAAATTTATATATTAACCATTTTTAAATTTTTATTTATTTATTTTAATTGAGAACTAATTCGGCCTAGTAATCCAATATAAGACTAAGTTGGCCCATAAAAATCAGCTTGAAGAAAACCCGATCTAGCTAATTTTGCACTCTGATGTGTGCTGACCAATTTGCCAATATTAAGTAAAAATGTCTATTTAGTTGAAGAGAAAACAAAGAATAGGAATAAAAATATTTAAATTTAAATTTTAAAAATGGAAAAGAGATAAAATGCTATAAATTTATTTTTTAAAGTTACCTTTTCTTCTTTTCAACTAAATAAAAAATTATTATTATTTAGTATTTTTCTTTTTTCTTTTTTTGACCAAACATAGTAATTTAAACTGAGAAATATTTAATTTTGAATTAAAATATATATTTACTAGTAATATTTTTTATTATATACTAAATAATATTGATTTTTTAAGAAAAATTAAATATTTATTTAAATGAAAGTAAATCATCTTATTATAATTTTTATTTTTCATAAGAAGAGTCTCATAATTAATTAAATAATACTATCAGGACTAACTAAACTTATATATATTTGTCCTTTCATTCTTTCTATAGATTAATATGTTTCTTTTACTTTATCTTTTATATGCATTTTAAATGTATATTTTTTTATATAAAATAGAAATAATACTTTTTAATAGAATTTTTTAATACTATTATGTTCTTGCAATAATCAGTAGGTTTAATTAATCACTTTATCATTCAATTTTTATTATTTCACAAATTTTATCATTTTTATGCATTTTATTGATACTAATGTGTCATTATAAAAGATCACTAACTTTTGTGAAATAATATCGTTTTATTATTAATATGATGATAAAATATGAAAAAATAAAAAATTTAAGTGATAGAATTCATAAAACAATAACAATTAAATAATAAAATATGTAATAAGGTTAATTACTATAATGATTTTGTTAAACACCTACATCAATTATTTTGTTTTGTGATACAAAAAAGGTTTATTTTCTCACATCCAACACATAAAAAAGGTTTATTCTTTTCCTTATTTATAAAAAATTTAAGTGATAAAATTCATAAATATGTAATTAAGCCTAATTAGTATATATTTTTTTTATACGCGTACATCAATTATTTTGTTTTGTCATAATAAAAGGTTTATTTCATATAGGGTAGTAGTAGTACTCAAGTGCTATAGTATAGTATTTGGAAAGCATCGGAGAAAGACAGCACAGTGGCACAGTGGCACAGTGTAGGTTCTTCCTTGTTGGCTAGTTATGTATCCAGTTTCAGTTGCTCCAATATTTTGTTACTTTTGAGATGAGATGTTCCTTTTTTTCCTCTCACCTGTATTGTCTCAACCTGTCCTTTTCCCAAGTGCTGTATGCCTTCCCCACCCTCCCTTCAAAACAAACTTTGCAGACAATTTTGTCAGAACCCTCTCTTTCTCTCTGCCTACCCTCTCTCATCTTTTACTTTGCTTGGTTAGAAAAGAAAAAAGAAAAAATGAAAAGAAATTTTTAAAAACTAAAGTGAATCTTATATTTTTATTTTGCTAATTTTTTATGTAATTCAAATATTTTTTTCATCTATTATTTTCTACACAACCAAACTTACCTTTAGTCTTTTTCTATCTATTTTCCATGTTTTTCTTATATCTCTATTTTAAAGATAGACTTTAAATTTTATACTGCTATTAATTAGTTAAAAATTAAAGTCATGTTTAATATTATGTCTTAAAAATAATGATTATAAAAATTAACTAACAAACATTGATCCGATTGATAAAAATTGAATCCCTACACATTCCAATTTTATTATCAATATGAGATGATGGATGATACGTAAGTATATTTGTAAAGGGTAAGTGTGTTTTGAAACATATCCTATCCATGTTAACTAGTGTGACCCAATTCACCTAAATTTATTATAAAATAAATTTTTTTAAGGTAACAAAAATTGTTATTATAAAAATTAATAGATTTATTATATATATATATATGATAATTTAGAATTAAATAATAATGTAAATATATTTTAATTAAATTCTTACAAATATTTTTCAAAAACAAAAAATACAATAATAATGAGGGGAAATTATACTAATTTTCTATAGATTTTCTTAAATGACACTTACTAACATTCTTTTTAATTTATAAAAAATACCCACTTCTTGTAAGATAGTATAAAAAATATCCCTTTAAAATTTTAGTATTTTTCTTTAATGTATATATGCCCTGAATACCAATTTCCCCTTAAATGTAACAAAAATCACACAGTAACACAAACAAAAAATGAAATAAACATAAAGAAAGACAAAACACTTCACTAATAATACATAGGAGAATTGTTGATAATGAGGGGCACCCAATATATCTTTACCTACATAAATACCGCCATTTTTCCTTTCTTGTAGAGTGCATTCCTAAGGGAAAAAAAAAGATACAGATTGCAAAGTTGTGAAATAAGTCATTTGAGTGTCTGCTATTAATAGAGTAATGTCTATTACTATGTCACCTAAACAAAATAGAGGGTTTTTATGTTACTTGATTAATCAAATATGGAAGAGGAATTCTTGCTTAAAAATCAGAAGAAATGCGACTCCAATTTGAAGAAAATCTTAGGAGACATCAAGGTTTTAAAAATTGGTAGGTGATCATACTTTTAACTATTCACAATTTTGCCAAAGCATATAATATAATCAAATACAAAATTGTAATTATGACTGTAATTTAAAATGTAGAAAAAATTAATGTGATAACAAAAGTTGATCCAGTAGAAAAAATCAAATTCATATCTCACAAGATTTTATCAGTAAATAACATGTAAATAACTCTGTAGTGCTTGAAGGTTGAGGCTTGATCCTGCCTTTCTTGATGAGTTTTCCAGACACTAAACTTGAAGTATAAAAAAAAAGTTAGACTTCAATTTCACATAAAAGATTTTGCACCAAATATTATAAAGGAACTAAACGGCAGAGTCCTCTGCAAAAGTCTTACAAACCAGATCGGCCCATATACTAAGTTTATTAACCGACCAAACCAAAAGCAACACAAAGCTGAAAGCTCAATAGCTCCTCTCTCTCTCTCCATGGACTTGCAGTTGAAGCACTGGAGAAACCAGCATGAGTCAGAGCAAGAACATTATTCTCCAAACATGCCAAAATTTCTCCCTCAACACCACCCACCACCATCTCCCACTGTACTCCCTCTCTTTGTACCTGAACAACCCAACACCAAAGTCTGCACCCTGTCAGCATTTTCTGATTCCACACTACCTTCTGCTCCCAGATTTCCCAGTAAGATTGATTTACCACATTCCTTTTGTTCTCTTTGGTAACTGAAACAAACAAACTTGGATTGGCCTATATCATTACATATAGTAGTATCTTAGTTGCTCCCTTTTTTCAAAGGTTCTATTTTTGTTCACTTCTCATTAGGGATGGAGAGTTGCTTCAGCTTTGCACAGTGGCAAGAGCTTGAGTTGCAGGCTCTGATATTCAGGTACATGCTAGCCGGTGCTCCTGTTCCTCCTGAGCTCCTTCTACCAATCAAGAAAAGCTTCCTTCAACTGTATCACCCTTCTTGTAAATTTCTAACCCCATTTTTCTACTTCCTAATTATTTGACTAATATAAAGTGGCCATATTAATCCTCAATAAGTAAATCAACTGTTAATATTACACCACATTTATTACTTTTTTCGTTATGTAAGTTGTAGAGAGAAAACTTAAATGTAGTTTCACGTGTGTGTTTTTTTGTTTGTCAATCTGAATTGGAATTTTATTTTATTGCTTGAAATCATTAAGTTGAAGCCAAATAATAAATAGTTGCCTCAAATTTTTATCATAATTTTAGAGTCCAAAATTGATTTTAGGAGCTATCCAGACATACTATAGTATAAGGTGAAACTCTATATCTGGTTGAAAACTGTGTAAAAGCAGCTATAAAACTGTATCTAAGTTTTATGCTATTTATAGTTTATTTGTCTAGTTGTTACTTTACTTTGAGGTGTTGGCTTTAGAAGTGTAGTAGAATATGAAAGGCTCTTTTTTATGCCATAATGCTTTATGCCCATCAAAGTTACTCCATTTTGGTGAGAAAATTGTGATGAAAGTTCTGATCTTGGGCATGTGTTTGAGGCATCAGTGTTGGAATCAGGGTACTACTTGGGAAGAGCGGCGCTAGATCCGGAGCCGGGGCGGTGCCGGAGGACCGACGGCAAGAAGTGGCGGTGCTCGAAGGACACGGTGGCGGGTCAGAAGTACTGCGACCGCCACATGCATCGTGGCCGAAACCGTTCAAGAAAGCCTGTGGAACAACGTGATGGATCTCTTTCTGCTATTGCCTCCGTTTCTTCTTCACCCTCTGCTTCATTTGATCTCCTTCACCTCAGTGAAAGGTAAATTTTGAATCTAGATAGTTCACATTGTTAATTTTGTTGGTTTTCTTTTATGTTTGAACTGTGTATAATGAAATGTCAATTGGTGCAATGAATGAGCCTGATCTAATTTGGTGGCACATCCTATTACTCTCTGAGTGTTATTTTAGTTGTTATTTTTGTAATATTAATTAGTGATTTAATAATATCAAAAAGTAGAGATGGTAAATTGGATGGTTTAGTTACGGGACACATTGAATCAGATAAAAAAAAAAATCAAATTCAATTCAGACTTTTAAAATGAAACTCTAACCTGGTAAAAGCTTGATTTCTTAGCTTAAATTTTAAGCTCAAATCCCATATTTCATCATATCCTTTGAGGTTGTTCTGGTTAGTCCATACTCCAATCCACTTTGCCACCTATGCAAAAAAGTTAATTAATTTTTGAATAATTTCTCAATAAATAAACACACCAATGTAACTGTAGATACATAGTTGTAACTGTACAAAACAGTTTATAAGAATATTTTAATAGAATGACGAGAACTGGTACACAATATAGGAATTGGTACAATCAATTATTGTACACTAAACAGCAAGTAAAACGAGTCAGAGGGACTTTTTTTTTTTTTTTTAATCTCGTGGTGTTTCTAAGATTACTTAACTGACATTCAAAACTAGTTAGAGGTTGAAAATGATTCCTTATTAAGTAAATAATCAACCATTAAATTTGATATGCATAAATGGTAGGGAACCCTGATGAGGACCTAGCTGTCATGTCTCATTTATACTTGGAAAAGATTTAAAAATTTATTGTGCATAAATAGGCCCAAAACTTTCGTGTTAGACCAAATTTAGAAACAATGTTACCCTTGTCACCTTGTGTTCCATGGCCACATTTTTTTGACCCTTTTTCCTTTAATGCCTTTGCTTTATAACTAAGGTGTGTTTGGATAAAAGTTACGTTGTTGTTTTGGTGCATTAGAATGAATGTTTTTTTGTTTGACAAGCTTCTAACTTCAATCCAAACAGACACTAAGTTGTTTTGATTTCTCTGTAGTTCATCTAGGGCCAAGAGTGACAACAAGAGCTTGTTTGAAAACCCTGATCATGTGGATGGGGATGGAAATTCAGCCAAATCTGATGGCCATGTCTTGAGGCATTTCTTTGATGATTGGCCAAGGACACTGCAAGAGCCTGACAATGGTGAAAGCAATGGTTGCCAGAACAACTCAGGAACATGTCTTTCTATGTCAACACCGGGAATCACTTCCTCGGACGTGTCGTTGAAATTGTCCACTGGCCATGGAGAGGATGTGCGCCACACGGCTTCAATGGGAGGACCACTTGCAGAGGCATTGAGATCATCCACCACCAGCTCCATTTCTTCACCAACCAGTGTTCTGCTTCAGTTGCCTCCTAGTTCTGCTTCTGAGGCCAGCTTCATTAGCATCTAAGAGTTGGTGGAGTTTGTGAGGTTTTTTGGGTTTACTTTTGAGAATTCTTGGACATGTATGTTGCAAGTAGAGAGACACTTCCAACAATAGCATGATTAGTGAGTTTAGATAACATATAAGAATCAATTCTATCTCGCAAAATCATGGTGATAATGTGAAAAACCATAAACAACTATTTATTGCATTATCTTTACTATTCATCCCAAAATGGGAATTGCCATTTCCATTCTCCCTTTCTGCCAATACACTCCCCTTTGCTTGGTTTTATTCAAAAACACCCTGACAACACTTCCCATCTGTCACTGATCTCTCCATGACCTGCGTTCGTCTATTCAAGGCTTTAAGGCCAAATTTTGGATTGAATGAACTTGGTTGTTGGGGGCTATTCTCAAATTCATTCTCGTGTATTTGTTGGCACTTGGAACCTACCATGACATCATCATGTTTGAGCTCGGTAACTATTCAATTCTGGATAGGTTTGGAGCCTTAGTGTAGAAAGGGGCTAATTTTGTTGTTGTTGGCTTTGGTGTACGGGCAGTAGGAACTACAATTTCAAATGCATGAAGCATCATTCAATTTGGCATGTTTCAAAGTGGTCTACGAAAATTCTCGATGCCTGAAAAAAGCTTCAAAGGGCATATTCCCTTGTGTCTGTCACTGAAGACAAGTTTGGTGCCGTGAAGGACCCTTTGGATTTCAACCCTTGTTGTGGGGAGAAGGAATGGTGTTTATGGATTTTGAAATTGTAGAAGAGGGAGGTGTAATCTAGATAAGCTTTTCTAATGATCAAGGGGGTGTATTTTTTTGGGTATAATCGGAATGAAAAATTAAAAGGGGAGTGTATTAGCAGGAAGAGGGAGTGAATGTAGCAATTATCAAAATTAATGGATTATTTCATATCAGGAAGTTAATCCAATCCAAACACACTAGATGTCTTACTAACGAGAATAGCTAGATTCCTCCTAGTTAAGTGAATAACGAAATTTACCACTTGTTTGCCTGATATTAAATAGGAAACAAACATCTTCGGATAATGAACAAATTGAGTTTGTAGTTAGCATATGTTGGCATGGCCTTGTTTCTTTAACCAAACCCATACTTTAATAGCACAGCATAAAATGCCTCGATTGCTACAACTCTTTTTTTTTTTAAATATAGAAAACATATAAATAGTCACCTGCAAAATATTCCGAGGTAAAGTTCCTCATATGCTTATTTGGGAGAAGCCATAACCGTAAAAAAAATAGATGAAAAAGGACAACTAATAAACAACACATGGCAGGCATACTTGTGTCAGCCGCCAAGCACATGCACACATATGAGTTCTGAAAAGTCACGAGGAGGTGATAGCGATATCTGAAACTGTTAAAATACTCATATAAAGTTCACTTTTTGACCCAAGTATTATGATTCAATCCTAATCCATGTTCTGAAAATTGCTTGCTGTGTAAGTTCACTATAATCACTCAAGTATAATGATACTTAAAACTGTTGAAATACAGCGGAAAGAAAAATAAAACCAGTGCATATGACTAGGCATTAAATTTTAGTAAAATTATGTGTATCTTGGACTATTGCATGTCATGAAAATTAGTAGAAGTTCACAAAAAATAAGCACATAGAGAAAGGAGGAAGCTAAAGGCACAATAATACTAAAATTTCAAATCATCAATCTAAAGACAATAAATATATAAAGGGTAAAAGCAATTTTAATGGGAGATCTTGGAAAGAAATCTTTAGCTGAAGATCTCTTTTTTCCCATATCCACCACTAAAGAGTGAATGCAGATCTTCACGTGAATATCTGATTCTTTCCTAAGAATCTTGAATATCTGCATGGAGTTAAAAATAAATTTTTATGTGACACGAAAAAAAAAAAAATTTAAAGTTAAAATTAATTATATGCTTTATTAATATTTATATATATATATATATATATATATTTTTCATGTTTCATTAATCAAAATTAATTATTTAATTAATTAAATTAAATTAAATTAAATTTTAAATATTTAAAGTGAGGTTCATGTAAAACATATTAAAATTATCTAAGATCTTAATTTGAGATCTACCAGTAAAGAAAAATATGTCACAGATCTTAAGAGATCTTCAATTCTAAGTAATACTATGGGGTCCACCAAAAAGTGGTCTAAGATCCCAATTTGAAATCTACCATTAAAGTACTCTAAGGCAATTTGAAATATGTATTTTGTTCCCTTACTATAAACATGATTTAGCTTCCATATGATATGATCCGGTGCTAGAATCCCAACTAAAGAAATCTCATCAATCTAATTAGTTCACTCAGAAAGTCAATAAAGAATCTTTATAAACATATAAAGTTGAAAAATGATATCATTCAATCAGCGAGAAAGTCATACTAGAAAGCATGGAAAAATGAAAACTGTTTTCCCATTTTTCTATCTATTTGGTATGACTTTCTAGTATGGCTTTCTCGTTGATTGTGATTGAAGTAACCCAGGGAATATAAACTAGTAATAGAATAAATTGTGATTGAAGTAACCCTGAAACTACCAAGTCAAATCTATGCCTGCATTTATCAACACTGTTGATGTTTCCAGGAATTATGATGCCAATGCCATTAGGATGTTATTGAGCTTCCCTTGGAAAATCCATCCGCTCTGAATAGAAGGACAATGAATGAACAGCCTTAACATTTAACAACTCAAATCATTTGCAAATCATTACCACATAAAGTATAACATGAAGAAGGTCACAAATGCTTACCAGGAGACCCAATGTCTTAAACTAGTTTTAATACCAGTGCAACGCTAGACACTTACAAATTTATGGTATAATTTTTTTGACTATTCTATTAAACAAAACATTGAATAAAAAATGCTTCATTAATTTGGTTGACTTGACCGTGAAGAAAATGCACTTAAAGTTGGGTGCATAGCCAAAAAAAAAAGATTTTGAGATGGGAAAATATATATCCTGTACCAATAAGTAATAAATAACAATAATTCAAAAGTTTTGCTGTGTGTTCATTGATGCTTGATTCAATTCCCTGCGATGAAAAAAAAGATTTAGAAAAGTTTCACAATTTACAAACACTGATAATATGTAAGAATTAGCTTGGTATAATAAGTTGAGCTTGATTATTCATATAATGAGCCTAAAATCTAACTTGAGCTTATTTATTTAGCAAAATAAAGTTGATACTAACATGCTAAACTCAAATAGTTCATAAATAAATAAGTCATTCACATTCTACTTGTCATTTCAAAGGTGAAAGATTCAGATCCATAGCGTTGAGGAAAGGAACAGTTCAATGCTTTATTAAAAATCAGAACAAGAGGATAAGCCATCTAAATGTATCTCGTGTTTCAGATCAACAACACACAATATCTCATCTCTATGAGCTCATGAGATCTAAAAGCTGAACAGCTTGACTACGCCGTATACAAGCAAAAAATATCACAAATATGAAACTATTTTGCTAATACATCTGTATCACGAATAATCTTCATTGAAGGAAGAATAATTGCAGCCACTGGTCTATCTTTATATCCACCACCTTCATCAATGATCAGCCTTAAGCCTTCTACATGGAGTTTCGCGTGGTGGCCACTAACAACAATGGTTGGACTTGCAGTTAGTTCCTACAAGAAAACGGTAAGCCAACTTATTTGAAGAAGCTACAAAAGCAGAAGGAAAGGCATAAACATGCTCTTAGTCTTTAAAAATGTAGAGTTTTCTGATATTAGTCCCTATTTAAACCCATATGATGTTGCAGTAATATTATAATATGCAGCAAGCTATCACCTCTGGAATATCCCAAACACTCTTTCTCCCACTTAGAGCCTCCACCTTAGGCACCCGAGTATCCCGAGCTTTCAAAAGTTTTAACTGCTCTTTCACATCTTTTCCTTTCTCCAAACCAGCATGAACAGCAATCAATTTGCAGCATTTAACTCCATCATCAGTGTTCACAAAGACATCGTCCTAGTAAAACATGATCCATAGAGCTTTTCAGCATTTGTTCATTTAATTCACATCAGTAAGCAAACGAAACAAGGATTGCTGAACCAAGGGAAAACCAGATAATTTAGAAATCTGTCATATGATACGACTACAAGCACAAAGAGGCAAACAAAGTAAGCCCCACCTCTTCATGGACCCAAACCAAATCAGCAAGAAATTTCTTGTGATCATCAGGAACAGCCTTAACCAAATCTGTATTCAATGAAGTGCCCATCAGTCCAGGAAATTACAACACTAAATTTTCTAGAAAGGGCTATTTACACTTCAAAACTTGTGGAGTATTATTTACTCATACATTTATACTTTTATAGCAGTGATAATTTCTGTGCTATATAAACATAATTCAACTATGTCATTCAAAGTGAACCTGAAGTATATAAAGCCACACATACTAAGTTACAAACTAAGCCACAGCATAATCCATAAATCCAAGCACATTTCACCAACACCTCAACACTATTTTAGTTTCTATTCCAAAACCTTGACATATCAAAATACCACAATTAACAGGAGTAGCATTCAACATTCAAAATACTACCTCCATTATTTATAAGATCCAATTATCTAATTCAATAATATTAAGAAAAGTGGTTAACTTAGTTGATAACAATAAATTTATCCTAAATTTATATACTTTTCCTAAAATACATTCTCCTTAATGCTTCTCTTTATTGTAAATGCATGTAACTTTCGAGGTAGATCTCAAATTAGGATCTTAGATTACTTTTGGGTAGACCCCACAGTGTCAAATAAGATTGAAGATCTCTTAAGATCTGTGACATTTTTTCCTTTAGTGGTAAATCCAAATTGAGATCTTAGATAACTTTTAATGGGTCCCACACTTCACTTTTAAATATTTAAATTTTGATTAAATTAAATTTAATTAATTAAGTAATTAATTTTAATTGATAAAGCATGAAAAAATATATGAATATTAAGAAATTATAAAATTTAAATAATTTTTATTTATAACTAAATGTTAAATAAATGAAAAATATATAAAATTGATAATAAAAAAAGTGCAACACATTAATTTTAAAGAAAAATTAATTTTTGAATTTTAAATTTTTTTTCGTTATTTTTTTTCCTCCCCTTCCCCTCCCATCCCCTTTTTTATTTTTTCCCCTTCCTCTTTCGTTCCATACACACTCCTTCCCCCTTTCTTTTTTTTTTCTCTCTCTCCTCTTCCCCCTCCCCTTTGCGTTCCCCTCCGCTTCCCCAGGTATGTTCTGTTCCTCTTTTTTTTTTTTTTTCTTCACTGCCATGGTTGGTTGGGTTTGTGGGTCGTTGCTCCCCGCCCATTTTTTGGTTGTCCGTTAATCCATTAAAAATCATTTTTTTAAAAAAAAAAAACATGTTGATCTTCAAGGTTCTTGGAAAAGAATCGGATCTCCACGTGAAGATCTTCATCCCCTCTTTAGTAGTGGATCTGGGGAAGGAGAGATCTTCAGCTGAAGATCCCTCTCCAAGATCCAGCACTAAAGGTGTTCTACGATCTCAAAATGAGATATACCACTAAAAAAAAAAATAAGAGAGATCTTCAATCCTACGTGGTACTATGGAATCCACCAAAAAGTGGTCTAAGATGCCAACTTGAAATCTACCATTAAAGATGCTCCTCTCTTAGTTAATTAGGGGTATTTTAAGTCTAAAAATAATCAATGCATGAGACAATATGGATTGGATGTTATATAAATGAACAAACAACTCTAAAAAGTTGGGTCTTATAAATGAACAAACAAGATGTTGTCAATGAGACATACATCCACTATGTGTTGGGAGATTGAACAACTTAGTAGAGTATCAAAAGCTGGCCAAGAAAAAGCAGAACTGAGCTAAATATTCTCATGGATAATGGCCATGGGGGTTGCTGAGTCAATTTTAATAGTGGAGACTAGTCACAACTCAAGGTCATCTCAACAGCAAAAGGCTCTAAATACACCCTTGGATAATGGGAACGGTTGAGATTATATCAACTCCAGGGACTGCAGTGAATCCAAATGCAATAACTGAAGGTTAAAATTGTTTAGCACATTTGACCCTGGATATCAACTCAATACATTTGTGGAATAAAAACAAAATGCAGACTATTGTGACGTGCGTCTCTATGCACATTGTTTGGCAGCATTCAATTGAATTTAATCAACTGATATAATATTAAGGAGGATTTTATATATAGATGATTAACTGTACAACTCAATTCTCAAAATCATTTCAAGCAGATGCAGAGCACCAAGTACTAACAACTTAACAAGTGCCATAACAGGTTACAGATTATATCATAATTTTGCTCATGCCAGGTGGGATCCGAGGGATTCGAGGCTAAGCGTTCAAATGACTTATTGGTTTTTCATTATCATTCAGAGTTTTTGATTTGAGTCTCTAGGCTTTGAAACTCAATTTTCACGAAATCATCTTCCCTATTTTGATATTAGGTCTTTATTATTAGGTCCCACTTTCGAAAATGATATCGTTTATTGATTTTGAAAACAAAGGTCCCACTCGTACCTATAGCCAATTTAGCCGATATTGGTTTGACAAGATATTTAGTTTCCTATCTATAATAAAAGAATACCAGCTAGCCATGTGCCAGCTCCACGTTCTCTTTCAGCCCATTTTTTTGACGTGTTAGCCCCAGAGCCATTTTCAGCTTCTTTCAAAAAACTTCCCACAAGCACATGCGCGAAAGATTGGAACTCACCTCTCTTTAAATTTTGAAAACACTTTATCTTTGTCAAACGATAACTTTGCAACTCACACAACATTCTCTCTCTTCTCTTTCTCTATATTTTCCTGTACCGTTTTTTTAGTTGGATTGGTCTCATTTATGATTTTCAAGTGATGTGTTTGATCACATGCTTAAAAGAATTTTGTATTTTTTTATGATAAGCTTTATTTTTTTAAATTTTGTGGTTTGGTATTTGACAAACATTGACAATCCTTTTTCTGTGAATTATTCTTTACAAGTGTTTTTGTTTTTGTTTTGATGAGTTAAATAATCCTTTGTGAATGATATTGTATTTTTTTTATTTGGGTTGGTCTAATTTGTGGTTTGCAAGTGATGTGTCTAATCTGTTTGATCACATGTTTGAAAGAATTTTGTATTTCTTTATGACAAGCTTTGTTTTTTTTTTTTAATTTTGTGGTTTGGTATTTGACAAACATTGACAACGCTTGCTTTGTGAGTCATTCTTTACAAGTGTTTTTATTTTTGTTTTGATGAGTTAAATGATGCTCTGTGAATGATATTGTATTTTTTTATTTGGGTTGGTCTTATTTGTGGTTTGCAAGTGATGTGTCTAATCAAATGCCTCAATGAACTTTGTCTTTCTTTATCACAAGTTTAATTCTTTTTAATTATGTGATTTTGTATAAATTGATAATATTTATGTTGGACTCATTGTTTCCACATTGTCTAATAATTTATGAAAATTTGAGAAATAAGTTGCATTAATAATTCTCTCAAGCTGTAGTATACTCCTTATTACATGATACAAATGAAATTTCATCCCAAATTAAGTGGTGATAGAGAGACGAATGTCAATGTATTTCATCCTCAAAAATATGTTTGTTATCTTCTCCTCCTTTTCGATTTCACTGTCTTCTAAAAAAATAAGTGTGTTGTATGTCATGGGTAACCTATGATTCTCATCTTTCTTTTTCTGTTTTCATTTTCACTTTTCGATTCTATTGTGAAACCTTCTTGATCTTTTTCAAAAACTACGATGTGATAGTCTACAATTCTTTGATATACAATTTAGATATTTACTAGTGTTTTTTAGTCTTGTTTTTGCTTCCTATACTATAAGTACAAATTCTACTTAAAATTGTTGAAATTTGTTTTGCTTATGAGGTGTTTGACAAAATGCCTCACCTAAATTCTGTTACAATTTTCATAAAAATCAAGGCAGAATGGTTGTTTTGTGAAATTTCCATTTTATGAAGGATGCATTAGATGTTGCTATTGCCACTAATTATGAGTTTTTATTTATGTGGGTTAGGTGTCAAGCAATCAAGGTTAGAGCAATTGGATCAAATTCAAGTGAAAGCTAGGAGAACTTGAAGAGCTTCCTTTGGTTAGCTTTAGGGGACCCATGACAAGAGCTAGAACTCAAACCCTTCAATAGCACATCAAAGCTAATTTGCACCTTTTAGACAGGCATGAAGAAGCACACCAACTCAAGAAGAACAAATGTTGAATTTTGTACTTCTAAGATGAATTTAATTCCAACACCTTTTAGTGGCAATAAATAGGCCTTTAGTGACAATTGTTTAATAAGTGTAGGTGCACTTGTATGTAATTTTTTAACACCTATGTAAGCTTGCAAAATGTAATTTGCAGATGGTTGACTCAGCCATGAGTCATCAAGTGAATAGCTTGCACCTCAAGCTTCATTTCACCTGCCATTTCATTCCACTTGCATTTAGCTTAGGTAGCTTACAAGACAAGCTTTAGGACCTTGGCTATATAAAGCCAACAAAAACGAAATGCAAACAACTTTTGGTTAAATCAATAAGAAAGCTAAATTTTCTTGTGAGAGTTTCTCTCTTGTGGTGATTCTTCCTAGACTCATTGGAGAGCTTCTCCATGACATCCTCCATTGCTTAATTCCTTGAAGCTCATTCATGCTACTTTTGCTCCATATTCACAAGTAAGAGTTTGAGTTCTTGAAGATTGAGTTTCATTACAAGGTAGATTGGGGAAATCAATGTCTAATGAGATTAGACTTACATCAATGTCCAGTTTTAATCTTTGAATAGAAGATATTCTCTTTCTTGAGTTCATTTCTTGAAATAGTTCTTTCTAAGCTCCAACTTAGATACTAAACTAGAAATAGATCTTTCTTTTGTAGCATGTGCTTTTTAATCTTCTACATATACATCTAATGCATCCTTCATGAAAACTATTGAGTTAAATGTGAAACCTTCTTGATCTTTTTCATTTGAGGAATCAAAAGATTTTGTGTAGTTGTGTTGTAACACCCCAATATTTTTTTAATGATTGCAAATAGATGTTAAATGAAATATTTGTGCAAATATACAAGTAAATATTAAAGTTGTGTGAAATTTGGTTAAGTTTAAATAAAACTAAATAGTGTGAAATATTAATTAGCAATGTTGGGTTCTTAAATTAGAAATTACATAAATGCCCTTAAGGTGAAAATGACAATAACGCCCTTGGATATTTTTAAAAATTACAAAGATACCCCTAGATATTTTAGTGAGATATTTTGAGGTAGAAATTACATAAATGCTCTTGGATATTTTAGAAATGGCAAGATCACCCTTAGATATTTTTGGTTAGATATTTTATGGTAGAAATGACAAATATGCCCCTAGGATGAATGATGAATTTACCATAATGTCCTTTAGGCTGAAAATGACCAGATATCCTTAAAGAATCTGTGAAAACCTGATGAAATTACAAAATACTCTTGACTGACAGAATATCAAAATAGTTTGTGACAAGAAATTCTAGAATAGAATTTCTATGAATTTTATAAGATAATGACTTTGAAACTTTATTCAGAAAAATTCAAACCTCAGAAAAATATGGAAAAATGATAGAAAAGATCTATGAAATTTTCTCTGAATTATAGGATGAATAGATTTATTTTATAAAATAGTTTAGTAATTTTGATAATCAAAAGTAAAATGAACCAATTAGAATTAAGATAAAAGTAGCCTTGTAAGTAAAATCTGAATAACACTCTGTATAAATTACTTGTGAGTAATTTTTACTAGAATTGAAGTCAGTTTCTAGAAAACTCTAGAATGCTATTATTCAATATTATCTTTAGGTAGAAGAGTTCAAATCAAACTTGACTTTCTTTTAAGAAATGCCAAGTAGAAAGAAAAGCATAAACTAGAATATTCTTTTTCATTTAAAAGGTGACATATGTATTCAAAAGAAGTCACTTCTTTAAAAGAGAATGAAAAATAAGATAGAAGGAGAAAAAGGAAGACAAAAATCCTCCCCCTTGGCCAGCCAAAGTTCACGTGAAAATGAGACAAGGAGAAAGGGCTAAAAATCATATTTTGATGCTAGAAAACATGAAATGAAGCAAAATCTTCTCCTTTCCTCTAGATTCCACGTGAATAACCAAGAAAAGTGGAGAAACTTCAAGAGCTTGGACAAGTGTAGGGATACTTGTAAAGTGGTAGCCAAGTGGAAAGGTAAGTCATTATGGCTTATGAGATACTTTTCTATAAAGTAAAAGGATAATAATGAATTTAGTTAAAACCTAAAGGAATAAGCATAAACTAAGTTAGGATTTAATGAAACAAGGAGAAACTAAGCTAGAATGAAACTAAATTAGTTGGAAGGGCGAATATGTCCTTGAATAATTAATTATTTTCCAAGTGCTATATAAAGGAGTGGTGGGGACTTTCCTTGAAAATCACTTTCAAGACATTCCTCCCACTAACACTTCACGTGAAGCATCTCCCACATCCCTTTCATCCTTTCATTTTCAAAAGCTTAAATCAAATAGAAAAGACCCCACCATCATAGAAGGAATCATGTGTAGAAGCTAGGAGGAAGTAAACAAGCATAGCAAAGAGGTTATAAGGTATGTATAGGGAAGTTTATGCTATATATAGTTTAAGTATTGTTTTGTTTGAATAAGTATTTGAATGTTCATGTGTTGTTGAGTGTTTCCATGAATTTCTATGAAGTTCATATGTTGTTAAAAGTTTCTATGAATTTCTCTAAATTACATGTATTGCTGAGTGTTTCTATAAATCTCTGTACTTAAGTAATATGTTGAGATTCTGTACATGAATATAAAGTTGAGTTCTATACTTTATGTTGAGTTTCTGAGTAAAATAAATATGAGTTGATGAAAAAAGTTATAAAATAAGTGAATCAGTTTCATATGTCTCATGTGTATAAGAGTTGTCTCACAGAAGAGGTGTATATAAGAGTTACCTCAGAGAGGAGATATAAGAGTTGTCTCAAAGAGAGGTGTGTTAGATAGCTGCAGGAACTGAGTTCGAGCGTTCAGACAAGAGAGTTATGAGTTGGGGGGTACTTGGCAGTGGGGAAATCACACCACCCATGATGATCACATGAGTGTGGGTGAGAATCCTGTTGCAACACTGTGAGACCCTGACTGATCGTTTCAGTTCTGTGCCACAGGGATGAGACTATCTTGACTGTTGGTACCAATTAATAAGAGCCTAAAAAGAATCATGCAATTTTTTTAAGGATGTTATCATATTTTTTATTTGCTTAAATTATGTTTATCATAAACTTACCCTGTATTTTTGTGTCTGTGATTGACACCTACTATGATCCCGATTTGATTTGGGTGAGTAGATGAACAGTGAAGAGGGATTGGAAGATTTTTCTGATGAAAGTCTGTATTGAAGATGTTTTGTATGATGGGATATTTGAGTTGTTTCTAATATGAATTAGAACAAATATCGGACTGTATTGTACTTTATGTTATACTGAACCTTTAAATATTAATTGGTAACGAAATTTATTTGGAATTGGTCATTCGTAAACCTTAGTTTGCTATTTTGCTTATAAAAGGAAAAGTATTTTCATTAAAAATCAATACAACATAAAATGGAAATTTGAGGCGTTACATGTGTGTCCGTGAATAAGTGTTGATGCTCATATTTCTTATATATATACTTAGTTGTGTGATTTTGAGTTCGAAGCTTCCATTTTTTTCATTTTAACTTTTGTGAATCTAATATCAAAGTTTCATTTTTTTTGTTTTCCTTTTCACTTTTACAATTCTAATGTCCAGCACTCTGTCATGGATGGATAAGTTTAGTAGTGTTCGAGGTTTTTTTTTTAAAATTTTTTATTTATTTTCATTTTTGCTATTCTAATGTTTTTCTTTTCCTTTGCTTTTTCATCTTTTATTTTCATATTATTCATGTACTCTGATTTTCTGATTTCAAGAATTTGAAGCTTGTGTTTTAGGTAAGTGAT
Source organism: Glycine tomentella (assembly GCA_007407185.1). Taxonomy (NCBI): domain Eukaryota; kingdom Viridiplantae; phylum Streptophyta; class Magnoliopsida; order Fabales; family Fabaceae; genus Glycine; species Glycine tomentella. The sequence goes on from PYAF01004650.1 coordinate 433,302, forward strand.
TCTTTTTCAAACTAATGTTTTGCATAAGGGATCGATACAAAAACATGTCGATTTTTATTTATCCATTTCTAGTTTAATATGTTTTTTCAATTCATTGTTTGATTAAGATTTCTCATAGAATAGATGAAGTCTGCAATTCAACTCAAAAACTACGATGTGATAGTCAACAATTCTTTGATATACCTTTCAGATTTTTGTGGGTGTTTTTTAGTCTTGCTTTTACTTCCTATATCATAAGTACAAATTCTACTTAAAATTGTTGAAATCTGTTTTGCTTATGAGGTGTTTCACAAAATGTCTCACCCAAATTCTAATATGATTTCCATAAAAATCAAGGCATGATGGTTGTAATGTGAAATTTTCTTTTTATGAAGGATGCATTAGATGTTGCTATTGTCACTAATTATGAGTTTCTATTTATGTGGGTTAGGTGTCAAGCAATCAAGATTAGAGCAATTGGATCAAATTCAAGTGGAAGCTATCAATACTTCTAATGGTAATAATATGCTTAAATGTCCAACTTTAATCTTTGAATAAGAGGTATTCTCTTTCTTGAGTTCATTTCTTGAAATAGTTCTTTCTAAGCTCCAACTTAGATACTAAAGTGGAAATAGATATTTCTTGCATAGCATGTGCTTTTCAATCTTCTATATATACATCTAATGCATCCTTCATAAAAACTCTTGAGTTAAATGTGAAACCTTCTTGATCTTTTTCATTTGAGGAATCAAAAGGTTTTGTGCAGTAGTGTGTTCATGAATAAGTGTTGATGCTCATATTTCTTTTTTTTTTTTTTATATATTTTTAGTTGTGTGATTTTGAGTTCAAAGCTTCAATTTTTTGTTTTCATTTTCACTTTTACAATTATAATGTCCAGCAGTGTGCCATAGGTGGATAAGTCCAGCAGTATTCGAGGTTTTTTTCATTTTTTCTATTCTAATGTTTTTCTTTTCCTTTGCATTCGCATCTTTTGTTTTTCATATTATTCATGTACTCTGATTTTCTGGTTTCAGAAATTTGAAGCTTGTGCTTTAGGTAAGTAATTATTTTTCAAACTAATATTTTGAATAGGGGATTGATACAAAAACATGTTGAATTCCATTTATCCATTTTTAGTTTATTATGTTTTTTCAATTTATTGTTTGATTAAAATTTCTCATGGAATAGATGAAGTCTACAATTCAACTCAAAAATTACGGTGTGATAGTCTGCAATTCTTTGATATACGTTTCAGATTTTTGTGGGTGTTTTTTAGTCTTGTTTTTGCTTCTTGTATCATAAGTACAAATTCTGCTTAAAATTGTTGAAATTTGTTTTGCTTATAAGGTGTTTGACAAAATGTCTCACCCAAATTATGTTATGATTTCCATAAAAATCAAGGCATGATGATTGTAATGTGAAATTTCCTTTGATTAATGGATGCATTAGATGTTGCTATTGTCACTAATTATGAGTTTCTATTTATGTGAGCTAGGTGTCAAGCAATCAAGGTTAGAGCAATTGGATCAAATTCAAGTGGAAGCTATCAATACTTCTAATGGTAATAATTTGCTTGAATGTCCAATTTTAATCTTTGAATAAGAGGTATTCTTTTTCTTGAGTTAATTTCTTGAAATAGTTCTTTCTAAGCTCCAACTTAGATACTAAAGTGGAAATAGATATTTCTTGCGTTGCACGTGCTTTTTAATCTTTTATATATACATGTCAATTTCCACCTCTCTTTTTTTATTCTCAAGACCTACCATTTGAGAAACTTGAGAAATATAACTCAAACTAAGTGTGTTTTAATTCCTATGACAAATTGCATCAACGGTGGCACTATAAAAGTATACATTTTGACACAGTACATCTCTTCAAAAGTCTTAGGCTAGTTTCTTAGCAAGTTAAATTTTTTTTTCCTTTATTGTTGTTTTTGAGGGTGAGTCCTGACACAGCAGTAAAGTTGTGTCTTGATAACTTATTGGTCATGGATTCGAATCTGGAAACAGCCTCTTTGCATATGCAAGGATGAGGCTGCGTACAATATCCCTCCCCCTTACCTGCGCATAGCGTGGAGCCTCCAAACAATGAAGTACATAGTTTTTTTTTAGTTTCTTTCCTTTATTGTTGTTTTTCCATTTTAAGTTGTTTTGCACTTCATTAGCTTTTTATTATGCATTATTAAGTCTTGATATAAGATAAAGGGTACTAAATTGGAAATCAGTTGCTTCTCATGAGACAAAATAATTATTCTTAAAGGTTTATATTACACACAATGAGTAGTTTATATATACAATGTAGTTGTTTGGAGTAAAGACACTTTATACTAATTTCTGAATTTTTCAATCATATATTTGAGATCGCTAGGATTATACCAAATTATAAGTTGCATATCATAGATAACAGTTGATAATTCATTAACTATTACATTTTGTTTCAATAAGTATAAACTTTGAAGGGTCTTTAGTCATCAGAGGAGGATGAAAAACTTCTTAGGCATATAACTAATTATGCTCAATGATGATTAAGCTTGGTTCCTAAGCAGTTGAAATTTGGTCAAGAATTTAACTTCAATACTATGGCCAGCCAATACAATTAACATTTGAGGAATTTCATTTTGATATGGTACTATTGATCAAGCCTCTTAGTTAATATAGCAAAATCTGCTACCATAATACATTGAATTTGACTTATTGAATATTCCCTTTCTACTTTTGAAAGTTTTAACTTACTCTATTAATCTCTCAAAACTTTGTTTAAAACATTTTCTGGTGAATTTTTGCAAAAAATGGTAGTGATTTAATCTTGTGAACTTATAAGTTAAATAGACAATGTTATTTTACAAAATATATTACATATTTCAATCTTATTAGTTTTGGTTCTCATTTACCAAGTTTTATATAGTTACAACTACATGTATACAATTATATTTTGGTAAACAAGTTTTTTTAATAGTTTTTAATGTTTTTAATATGAATTGAAATAGCATTTTTTAAACACTAATTCTAATTTTTTTATATTTTATTTTATTTTATTCTCAATATATTTATCTAATTTCCTAGTTATCATTTTCAAATAAATCATGATTATATTACTTTTATGTTATTTTACATGTTTTCAACTACTTCTTCAAGAGTTAGTTTTATCGAATACTTATAATTTTATAAACTAATTTTTCAGGTACCAACTTCCAACTAGTTTTTCAGACTATCTTCAATGAAAGACTGAATGTTAAAAAGCTAGCCGATACTGAAACGGAAAAAACTAGTTTATTAAATTATAATATTATTCGGTAAAATTAAATGTTGAAGTAGTTAAAAAATATAAAATGACATGAAAATAATAAAATAATAATTTATTTTAAAAAGATAATAAGAAAATTGAATAAATATATTGAAGATAAAAATTAAAGAAAAAAGCTAGAAACTAGCTTTTTATGCAACATATCAAAAAGCTCTACTTCAAGTATTGGTTAAAAAAATGTTAGAAACTAAACAAAACTTGTTTATCAAACAATTAAACAAGTTTTTCAACTAGTGTAAAAAAATTAGAAACTAACTTAAATATCTTATCAAATTCATAGCCAAAGTAACTACCAATTAGTTTTTAACTTTCAATTAACTGTTCAGCATTTCAACTAACTATTTAGCTAATTTTACCAACATAAATGAAATAACATTTAAAACACTAACTTCTAACTTTTATATTTTCCTACATTTTTATTATTAATATATTTATCCAATTTTTTAATTATTCTTTAAATAAATAATAATTTATTTTATTTATCATTTACACTTTTCAAATATTTTAACCATTAATTTTATTGAACAATCATGATATAATAAGTTAATTTTTCGATTTTGAGTTATCAAATAACTCTATGCTTGTAACCAACTTTCCAACTTTGAACCAGATTCGAGCTACTTTTGCTTGAACCAGATTCGAGCTACTTTTGCTTAAGATAGCCAAACAAAAAGTATGAGGTGAAGGAAGGAAGAGAGAAGGGTTACCACTTACCAGCGGAGCCATGGGGAACTCCATAGGACTCAAAGGTTGGTCCAGCGTCATAAATGGAACCCTGATACTCCGTCCCCTTAACCGTGTTAAACTTCACCTTTATCTTCCCACTCCATCTCCTCCCTTGCAGGTGCATGTCCTCATACCCTTCCCCTTTGAACCACCCTTCGCGCTCCTCACTCGCCTCGTATTCCCTCCACCCCTCCGAGAACCCAGACCCGTCCGCCGGCGCCGGGAGGAGGCGGAGGAAGGCCGCGAAGGCTAAGTCGTGGTTGCCGCAGAGGAACACGTGCCGCTGCCGCGGGTAACGCGAGGGTAAGGAGATCAGGAAGTCGATGACTTGGCGGGTGGCGGGCCCTCGGTCGCAGTAGTCGCCGAGGAAGATTAGGGTTGCGGTTTCGAATTCGGATCGGTCGAGGCTGCCTTCGAGGTTCCACCAGAGGCTTTGGAGCTTTGTTATGAAACCGTGGATGTCGCCCACGCAGATGACTGCCCCGGGTTTTGGGGGCTCTGACATTGGTGCCAGTTTGCTTGCTTTGGTTTTTGTGGGATTTGCTTTGTGTAAGTAATTTTACCCTAGAGGACGAGATTGCGAGTCTTATCGATGGATGGATTGGTGGATCTGTTTCATTCTATTTTATTTTATTTTATTTTAAATTGAGAAATAACGTGGTTCTCATTTGATTTTTGTACACAAATTTGTCAAAAAAGCTGGTAAAGAAAAATATTTTTTTTCATTTTTTTTCTGTGCTGCCAAAGGTATCTACTCACTCATCATCAGAAACTAATTGCGCTGGCAGTATTGAAAATTGAACAATAGATTCTCCCATAAATCGTCCCCAAAACAACACGTGAGTGCAAGGTCTCTAACTCCGTTTAAGACATAATAATATTGAAGTTTCTCTAAAAAAAAACTATTGGAGTTCTACATTTTGCGTGTGATGTAGTAGCAGATTATTTTTAAGTTTAATTAAATTGATTTTATTTTAAAATGTTAAAAGTAATTAGAATTTGTACTTAAATTAATTTGAGTCACATATTTTATATTAAAACGAACGGCCAATAACCATCGTATCGTACCCAAAATGATACACTTCTAAAACAACGGACCAAGATTTCCTGCATTTAAAAAGCAACTACATGATCCACAATTTACCATCTAAGTGTTCAGAATTTTTGTAGTTATATTTTCTTTAATTATTTAATGCATATAGTTTAATTTAATTTCAATAGCTAAGATTAATTTTTTTTTTTAAAAGAAATATAGCTAAGATTTAATCCAGTTATTCTTGTCACTGCAGAATCCACGCTCCTAAGCTAAATGAAACAATCATAGTCGAAGCTATGCAAAGCGCAAAGTTGAAAGTAGCTTGAACACCAGTTCAGAACTTTATCAAAGGAGAAAGTACAAAGTCCAGTTAAATTTTTTGACTCTGCGGTTAATTAATTATTGCCTTTTATGCCCACATGGACATCATCATAGATTTGGAAAGGCAAGAAACAGCCCAAATCTGAAGATATAACCGAATCAATCATCAGAAATCCCTCCCGGCAATTCATGGTAGAATAGATAGCCAACCTGTCCCACATGCAGTATATCTTGAGAAAAAGTTTGTGAAGTACAGTTCTTAAACTTTTAATATGTACAATTTCATACTTTCTGTCAAGTTTTCTGTCATCCTCTAAATGATTTTATTACATGGTAATTTCATGACTGATTTAGCCAAAATTATCTTTTAACCTACGTGCATGTTTAACACATTGGTGCACCCTCCTTCAAGTTCATGGAGTGGGTCACAGGGAAAAAGAATATAATAGTAATCATATTACAAATCAGGTAATCAACTATCACATTCTGAAGTTGCCATTTTAGAATCCACAAAATCTTTTTAAAAGCCTACTTGAATTACTTCTAGGATTATTCTTACTTGATGATCACAAGTGGAACGCTAAGCGGGGGGGGAGGGTGGCGAGGTAGAAGGATCTTTGCTTAGACATGCGCTTACTGGTAACAAAATTCTTTAATCTACTCCAGCATGGGAACTGGATGAGAATGACATTTTTTTGTTCCAAGGGATTTATGTTCTCTCAGATTGCGATAATCAAGTTGCCGTAATCAAAACAACTCAAAAAGGCACATTTTACCTTGTTATAATCAAAACTAATATACAACATAGGCTTACATAATTGTTGCAGCTCGACACATGAAGCCTAGAGCTGAAAATGCCACTCTTGCCAAAGAGCAGTCTCTTCAAAACAACTCAAATTCCACTAGCTCTCCTGCTGCATTACACTCTACATACTTAACACTCTTGCCCTGGGACTGGGGGGTCATCTCTGAAACTCCAAATTCACATAAGTCTGGCAGTTCTGGTGGGATAGCGCAACGTATTAATGCCCAATTCAGGCCTTCGAAGAAGGGGTGCTGTTTTATCTCAGCAGCCCCTTTCTCTGAACCCAAACGGTTTTCAGGCTCTTTAACCAACAACCCTCTAATGAGATCCCTCGCTTGGATACTAACAAATGGGGTGTCAGGGAATCTAAGACCTTGCAACACCACGTTGGCTAATGTTTCTTCATTATTAGAACCTTTAAAGGGTGTTCTACCATATAAAAGCTCATATAGAAAAACACCGAATGTCCACCAGTCAACTGAAGCTCCATGTCCCTCTCCTTTGATGATCTCAGGCGCCAAGTATTCATGAGTACCAACAAATGAATTTGATCTTGCATCTGTGGGCTCGGCCACAAGCTGTGGCAAGGATCTGAGCTGAGCAGCAAGATCAGTTTTTAATTTCCTTGCTTTTGCAGCAGGAGGCAGGAGTCTTGGGCTGAAGCACGGAACTTGACAGGCTGGTTCAATACAGAATGGCTCAATGCAACTTGATTGTGCACAAGGACCAGAAATCTTAGCAGGATCCACATCAGAAGATGACTTCAGAAGTGTTGGGCTAACATCACACCTTAGTGACAGATCAAAATCTGTGAGCATAATGTGGCCGTCTTCTCGAACAAGAATGTTTTCAGGTTTCAAATCACGGTAAACCACTCCAAGCATGTGCAAGTACTCCAAAGCAAGAAGGACTTCGGCAACATAAAACCTGCATGTACAGATATTCTTGTGAATACAATATCCCTTTCAATTACGGTAGCTATTGCAGCAATTTGCACCTGAATACACAGTATATTTATGATATATTTGTTCAAAAATTGCATGCATATATAAGGGCAATTATTAATCAAGACCAAAAGCACACTTGTGCAATGCACCTAATTTTAATCATTGTTTTGATAGATTTTAATTTTTAAAAGTAAATTGTTAGTTTTAATTGTTTTTTTATTAGCTTAATCTTATTTGTGAAAAACACAAATAATACTTTGACACACACACACACACACACACACACACACATATATATACATAATTCTTTTTAAGTAGCTTAATCTTGTTCGTGAGGGTAAAGAAAAAAGTATCTTCACTATTTGCAATGACAAGCAATCCACTCTGCAAGAACAATGTCATACCCCAGTGTCATGCTTCATGGACATTGCCCAAATACAAATCCACGAATGTATATAAGCTGACAGCAAAAACTGACACCAGAAAGCAGATGCCAATTTATGAGTGCAGGAGGAAGTTAATAATACTACCAAATTCAATCAATAATTGAAAAGCCTATTTTTCAATGCCATAAACAAAGTGGCCAACAAGAATTGAGATCACACTAGCTAGAAGTGAATGCTGCAAGGATTAAAATATTCAGGGTACAATGGCATTGAGAAGCTGGTTGCTTAGTAAGTGAATAGTGATTGAAGAGTACATTTTTGGCTGAACTATGGACAAAAGAAACATGCATCACACATGTTAGTTGCATGACAGCAAATCAAGGAGACAGCAGTAGAAACATGATATATTCCTTAAAAAGCCCATCAATCAGTAATCAAAGTCACTGGCAGGATTTCAGAACCTAACTCCGATGGGAACTGAGATCCAAGTGAGTTAGGAAAGGATCCATCAATGAAACTGAGGTAGTTATTATTAGGAGCATTTGCGATGGAAAACAACTTATCCTGTATTAGCAGTAATGTATTAGAAACTACATAATGGAATTTATTCATAGAAAATAATTGATGATAGTTATGCATTAGGAGTATATCTGATAGTAAGGTGTGTAATTAGGTAATTCATAAATGAGCTATTATTTGCATGTGGCGGACAGAAAATAATTTATGGAGATTTTGTCTCTGGGACAGCAAGTGTATTGCTTACTATGTGTAATTTGTGTTGAGTATCATATTTTATTAGCTTATCAAATGATTTTCTATCATTTTTCTAGTCTTACTGAAGAAATGTCTATCCAAAAAGGGTGAATGAGTACTTAACCAAGTATCCTGAAGCACAATTACAGAGAAACAAACTATTAACACTTTTTCATAATTTTGTAATTTAAAAGGCGAAAACAGATGTTATTTTTCCAGTTATAAAAGCAGCACCCATATTTATATCCTGAAATGCACCATTTTAAAATTCATACAATCGTATTATACATATAACATAGTGCAGCAACTAAGCATATATTATATTATATGAAATCAACATATCAAAGTTTAAAACCTTATTGCCTGCACTAGATAAACCAGAAATGAAAGCACATTTCAGCAACTATGAGAATTAAACAAATTTGATTGTACCAAGAAATAATAATCAAGGAGTCATAGCATTTGTTGAATTCTAAAAATTTAGTAAGCAAAAGGTAGCTTATAATATAATTATGGCCAAACAGAAAAGAAAATCCTAATATATTACTGGACAGATTCTCTTAGTATGTACCTTGCTGCTGGCTCTGAAAAACTTCTGCCAAGCTGCTTCTGCCGTAGAACATGAAGATCACCACCTGGACAATACTCCATGACCAGACATGACAAATTATCTGATGTAAACTGAGCATACAGTGTTGGAAGAAAAGGATGATCCAGCATCCTCAATATTTCTCTTTCAGTTTGAGCCCTAGGCATCTTCTTCCTTCTTGCCAAAAATTCATTGTCCATCACCTTAATAGCAAACAAACAATTTTTGCCAATTAGTTCAGCAAGATATACAGTCCCAATGTCTCCACAACCTAGCTTCTTCAAAAGATTGAAGTGTCTCAAGCCCAAGACTCCATGCTGCATTTGAGCATGTCGTATGGCTTTCCATCTAACATCCTTTGACATGTGAGGCCTATTGCCACAACTAGACCCACTGAGATTACTCTCATCACTGGTACTTGTACTACTACTGTAGTCACCTTGGCTACTCTTTGAACTTTGTGAAAATTCAAGTTGCTCTTTCAATACAGTGTTATTTTTCACTTTTGTAACTTCTCTGCTGCTATTACAGCCAGCTGATGCTGCGCCAGAGTGCACATTAACAAAGTTTATTCCCTCTCCAGGACTGAGAGAGTCCAATGATGTAACACCTTCGTTGTTTTCAATAGCACACCAACATCTCTCACAAACAAGTTGAGTCGTACCAGGAACTGACTTGTTATTTACTTCATTGGATGTAGGATCAAATAAAGCAGAAACTGAATCCTGCTTTACTTTTTTCTTTCCAAAATTTTTGTTCTTCATAATTGATTTGACTGTACGAGGGGCATTGCGTGACAGTTTGCACACTCTATTGCCATTTACTGAAGTAGATGAGGAAGAGACTGTTTGTAACCTACCTTTCCGCCCACTCTTTGATGCAGAGGCTTTATTTCCTATCTTTATAGGGGAAGAAGCATTTTCGGGCAACTCTAATTTAATTCCATTGGTGTTACAACTAGATGAAGAAGATTCAGATGTTTGTTTTCCTATTTGAGCAGGCTCTGATGACTGTGATAGAACCCCAACTTTACTTGATGAACTAGCCAAGTCACTAGGCATCAATGAAGCCCCAGTATCATTTTGTGTAGTTGCAATTGCAACAGCAATTTTGGAAGATTGAACATTTGGGCTCAATGAAGTGCTTTTAACAGTTGGATGAGACTGGGAAGCATTATCCAAGGAAAGTGAGTTGCTCTCTTCTGGCACTAGAGATATTTCACTTGTACTCCCTTTACTCTCAGCATTAGAAGGCCCAGATCGTCTACCTTCAACTACAACTGAATTGTACAATGTCTGTATCTTCCCAACCTCAGATATTCGTGGAGAAGCAGTTGACTTTGATAATCTTTTCATGGCAGCCATTTCTGATGCCTTAGATATACATAGGTCTCTTAATGCCTGCTTCAAAGTCACAGGCTCAGAAGGTCCAATCCGTGGGGACCGAGAAGCACCCACTGTAATTGGTTTTTTGAATGCACTTTTTATCTTAGGGCTTGTACCATCTTGTAAAAAGCCCAAATCCCTTGATGAAGATTTAAGAGTAATTGATTCAAACAGCTTATTAATATCATCATCTAGATTACCCTTATATCCCAGTTTCAGCACAGGATGCTTCTGATTTTTATCATCCAAGCTATATCCAGAATTGGACTGACACATACCTGTATGTTTCTCTGTATTTAGGTCTTCCCTTGCTTCGACAATTTCACAAGTGCCAGAGAATGAACCCATTAGAGATAAACAGTAACACTCACTTTGGTGTGGTAGAAGTAACAGAAAAGTTTGATTCTCAGTGCAAAAGTCTATTCTACTTTATTTCTCATGCAGTGTATCAAACACCATAAACTCACAACTCAAGGAGAGTGAACCTGTGCAATACAACTTTCAGAATCGAAACCATTGTTTCGATCAAATCAAATTTATAAGTCTGAATGGAATATCCACCTCTTTACCAGCTACGTGACATTGAAACCCTGATGCAAAGGCCAACATTTGAATGCATTAGCAAACCAAGAGGAAATATAAAATTGTAAATTACTAATAAGAAACAAGGAAGGACACAAATTGACCCCAAAAAAAGAAAGAAAGAAATCAAATGAAAACAAAGATGGACATGATAAAAAAATTCAAAATGATGAGAGAAGCTACAAAATAGTAACCCATAAGCCATTCACTTGTAGGACAAGTGTCAAATGCAAGGAACACAAATCAAATTGCACATGGATGACGGAACCACAAGATACTGCAAAAAATCTAACTTCTATTCCTCTCCAAAATTCTAACAATTCTGCCCTCCCTGAAATTAATGTGAAGATGAGACTACAAGACAATCTATATCATAAAATACAAGAATTTTAAATATTCAGTTTTTATGATAAACCAAAAGAAGATAACTAGAGACAAACCAAGGACTAAATAACAGGGTATTCAAAAATGAGTTATGCATTCAATCTGGATAGTTCGCACAATGTAATAGACATGCATTCAAGCACAGGATCCAACTTATTCAAGCACAAAAATCGCCCTTGATGATTCTGCTACATATAAAACCAGCATCAAGTAAAAATTAGTTCCCTACTATTTTCTCATCAATTCAAAGTTTTCACCAATCAGTGAAATCAACAAAACAGATAAGATCAAACCAAAGTCGTAAGCCGATTCTTGTTCATCTTTACTGCAACATTATCCAGTTAACAAAAAGTACGGACACTAACCAGAATCAACTATAGGATCGACATACCTCCCAAAAAAAACTCAAAAACACACACAACACTGAAGGTGATTTTAAAAGAAAAATTAAATCAAAATTTTAAACAAAACCATTCAGCTATATCCACAAAAAAAGTCTAATAAAATTCATCGCAAAGTGATTCAAAATTTCAAAAAATATAATTAAAAATGCAGTTTGTTTTTGTTCCTTCCAGAATGTAGAATCCAAGAGCAGCAGCAGCTTCTTCTTCTTCCTTTTCAAAGTGAAGTTCCGAAACCACAAAAAGAAAAGTTCGAAATCTCAGTTAACGGAATCAGGCAAAGCAACACAGTGATGAGTGAACATGAACGAACATCAAACAACACCGTTAATCGGAGGCTAACGGAACGAGACATCACAAATCAAACGGTTCAGGCACGAAGCGCAATCGAAAACACAGAAGCCGCACCTGCAAGCAAGCAAAGGCGAAGAAACGGTGCGCATTGAACAAACGGAATCCACAGCGCAGAGAACAGCAATCCAGATGAGAAACAGAGAGCGAGAAACCCTAGGCGAGCATGGAAGTGATGGAATGGAAGAAACTCAAAGGTGGAGAGAGAGAGAGAGAGAGAGAGAGAGAGAGAGAGAAAGAGAAGACGAAGAAGAAGATGCACAATGTTTATTTTCTTCAGTTTTCTGTTCCACTTTCAGAACAGGCACTGATTATTTTGTACAAACAGGACCCATGTTCTCACAGACAAAATATTCCTAAAACTAAAAAAAATACTAATATTTTTATAATTGTGTATTATATTATATTAATTATTAATCATTTTATTAATTGTTTAATTCTGGAATATAATTTTTCAATATTTAGAATTTAAACTATTTCATAAATGAAAATAAATATGTACTATCAAGGATATAAATCAGTATAAGATTTTATTGACTTAATAAATAATTTTAAATTTTGAATTTGAGTTTTAAATATGTAATATATTAATTAAATATTAAAAGAGCTCATTAAAAAAAGGAAAACAGGTATTTTTTATTATAATCTATTTGACTCATGAGATTCTTTTATTAGTAAGAATCAAAATCTTATAATAAGATTTACAACAACTTAGTTAGATTCAAATGAGATTATTTTTGGTGTATTATATAAGTGCTAGAAGTTTATGTTTCTTAATTAAATTATCAAAGTTTAAATCATGATATAAAATAAATAATATTAAAAAAGAATATTTATTTTATATACGTTCATCATTCCATATCAATATTATAGTAAGAAAAAAAGAAAAAAATATTAGTTATTTTAAAAAAATAAATATAAGAAAATAAACATTTCTTTCAAAAAGAAAGGTATCAATAGAATTAAATTATTCAAAATGACATTCAAGTCATTTTGTCGCGTTTCGCTCACCCGCTTGAAAATTTGGGGATCTCAGATTTGCCTTCCCTCATAAATAATAGCGTGATTTTAAATGTTAAAATACTTTATATAGTATCCGATGCTCTTTCTTTCTTTTTATTTATTTGGTTTAAGTATAACAAGTTGATATTCCATGCGATTTGATAGATTGTAAGTATTATATCCATTAGCCATGTCCACGTCATTAATTTGACTCTACTTTCCTTAATTATTTCTTTGATGTTACAAAATGTATTTTCAGAGAAAGATAATAAAGAGGAATTAAGTCAATCAACCTAACTTCCTGGAATATGACTTTTCAGTTGGAACTATTTATTACAAGAATTCAAATACTTTAACAACGCTTATTGGATTTAATTAATTAACTCATTCGCAAATTGATTTTATTGAAAAGGCATCAGTTTAAAAAATTGAACCAATTATATAGATTCTTTTTTATAGATTACAGTTATTTTCAAGAAGTAATCTTATTTTATTCATGTAAGATTATTATGAAAAATAATTTTTTTATCTAAATATATATTATCTCTATGATTAAATTGAAAAAAATTATGTAAATTAATCCACACGCTTAATGAAAACAAATTATATAGAATACTAAATTGATTATGCTGTAAATATTGAAATTTGGTATTTTTCCCTCTTTACCCATAGATGAGAATACAAAAAAAATTATAAAATAAATTTTTTTTGGAGTAATGTATTGTTTTTATAATTATATTGAAATTCACATCAATATAATGTGGGTTAAAGCTGCCCTTTTTGTACGCTATCATATTTTTTTTATTTAGCACATTTCCAAAAGGTAAAGAAAGGCAATTTTTTTTTCTCTCCCTGAAACACGGATTTTGCATAGAATTTATGCATCAAGTACATGGTTTTCTCCTATTCATTAGGCTTTCTACTGTTAGAAGCTGAACTGAGTCTTGAATGGCTTCAGTTTCATAATGCCAACGTGATCTTAACAGTGAATCAAAATATTTTTTTTAAGGTGAAAAAGCAAAATAAAAGACAAGGCAAAGCCAATCAATAATAAGACGTTGGTGTAGTCCTTTGGAGCTGTGAAGGATTGTGGTCATGATGAAGCTAATTTTCTGCACCTTGCGTTTGCTATAATGGCTATGATGATTGATAGAAACAATGAATCCCAAAACGGAGACAACTTGAATGTCCACCAACCAATTAGACCTCCATTAATTGCCAACTATTTCTTACCCAATCTTCAAAGTATATAAATATTAAATTATTTTAAAATTTGATGAAAATTTATTTACTTGATCTATTCAATTTAAACTTTAAAATTTAAAGGTTTAATTAATCGATCTCATTTTCATATATAGAAAGAGTTATTAAAGAAGTAATTTTAGCAAAAGGTATTCTTAAAATAACTTGAACAAAAAATTATTCATGAAGTTAATTAGTGTATATATATATATATATGTGTGTGTCATTAAATTGTATAAGCACCGAATAAGATTTTTAATATATAATTGTTTTAACACAAAAAATCACCAATCTAATGGTTAAATTTAAAGTTCCCAAAAATTATAATGGATTTACAAAATTTCAAACATTTAAAAAAAATCATTAAAACTTTATCTTCTCACTTTATTTTAACATATAATATGTTATTTTAAAATATAAGAAGATATTTATTATTTTATTTCATATTTTCTAATATTTAAATTATGAAAAGTTTATATACATAATCATGAAAGTAAATAATTTAATGATTCAATAATAAAATTTACTATCAATATAAAAAATTATTATAAGTGTGTTCGAACATAATACTACTTGGTGTCATTTGATCTATTTCTGGAAAGAGAAAGAGTTCAACCCTGCAAGTTTCTTCATCCATTATGCACGTGCTAAAAGAAAATAAAAATCTTATGTTTTTTGTCATTTCACATATCAATGCTTTGAACTACATCTGTATATCTTTATCGAAAGGGGGAGAAAAAACATTTGTATACAAAAATTAAGAAATAGTTTTTTATCAACCCACCTATGTAGATTTTTTATAAAAAAAAATGTAAAGAAATTTAGTATTTTTCATTCCTTTGTTTTTATTTTGGGTTGAGATTTCACTTATTAGTGTTTAAATTGGCATTTTTAAGAAAAAATACTTATATGTGGTTTTTGTCCTTATAGTATATGTATTTTATGTCAATCTTAATTATTTTCTATTTGTGTTGTTATTAAATTTTCTTTTTTATTTGTCTTTCACATTATTTTAACCCCTTTAAAAATTTAGTCTTCTTATAAATTGTCTTGTTATATTTGAATTTTTTTACCTTATTTCCTTTTATTCATTTTCTGCTAATCATGTCATCTCTTGATAGTGAACTTCTAATCGAAGACTAAAACTA
>PYAF01004650.1:448741-467108 GCA_007407185.1 Glycine tomentella
TCTTAATTATTTTCTATTTGTGTTGTTATTAAATTTTCTTTTTTATTTGTCTTTCACATTATTTTAACCCCTTTAAAAATTTAGTCTTCTTATAAATTGTCTTGTTATATTTGAATTTTTTTACCTTATTTCCTTTTATTCATTTTCTGCTAATCATGTCATCTCTTGATAGTGAACTTCTAATCGAAGACTAAAACTATAAAAAAAAAAGTTTAATATGGACAAAAAATCAAAAAATCAAAATCAAAATCAAAATGCTTTTATATTATAGGAAGTAAAAAAATATTTAAGCTAAAAAATCTAATGTATTCAAATATATAATTTGGTCGATAAACTATGTTGATTATAAAAGTAAGAAAAACAAAACATAATTGTAAGATTTAGTTTAATTTATATTAGGATTTAGAACATTAAGGACATTACATCAAATTACATATATCTTGAAGATATATTCTTCCAATAACTTAGTCTCATCGATTTAAGAAAGTATACTGCATACACACTAGCATACATAAGAATTATAACACATATTTTGGGCTTTGCCCTTTTCTGAGCAAAAATAAAAATATAATAATAATTAAAAACATGATGTTTTCCTCCAAAAAATCCTCCCTTACAATTGAGTCCCTTAACGTGGAGAGTACACAGTCAAAGCATGGAGAGATGAGAGGGTATTCTAGTCTTAATAGTGACCCTAATTTCTACACATTACAAGCCCTAAGGTTACTTGACCTAACATATGCAGCAGTTATATATGTACTTGTCATTAACATGCACGAGGAATTAAACTTTATACATTGTGGACAGTACATGTAATTTGAATACTTATTATTGAGAATAAGATAGCCTCCAATCCTATATGCTTACTCTTCTTCTCACGTAATCGCGTATCTACTTTATTTTGTGACATGTTTTTCCTTAATTATTTTTTAATTGTTTAATTAAAGAAGAGTCTTACTTTCTTGAATTCCTATTATTGAAGCATGCTCAATTGCTCAAAAAAAAAGGAGGAGAAAGAATAAGGCGCAATACTAATAAAAAAAAATATATTTAGGGAGCAATTAATGTTTAAAACAAAATATATAATCATAAAAATGAAAACGAAAATGCTCGACTAATTAAGGTAATAAAAATTGACCTTATAACCAAAGTACTGAGGAATTGAATGTTGAATTAATTAAGTGGTAGTTACATATTTATTAATATTAAATAGAAACGGTATCTTTTTAGGTAGGACTACAATCTTTTCCCCCAAAATGCTAATCTATTGACAAAGCTTTCCAAGAGGAAATAATCAAATGACATAATAGCGCGTGACCTACCTAATACTTAAATCAGAAGTCAAGTTGAGTGGAATTAGTGACTAATCTTAATTCCCACCTAATGATGTGTGAAGTTGACCTAACAATACTACGTGAAAACAGCATGGCCTCAATTCAAGTAAGCATATAACCCATCACGCATTTTTGTTTTCTTCCTTGTTTTATTATTATACATTTGTAACCATTTGACACAAGTCACGAAACATAATCAAGACGTGGAGGACACAACTCACAATAACCAATTAACCATATTCCATAAGGTATGAAGCAGAGTACAGAGATATATAGCATTTCTTGTACTAACATAGCAGCAGGAACTATGCTATAGAAAGATTATTTTATTTTAATTTAATTTTACGGTCATGAATAATTGCATGCATAGGACATTGAAAGCGAAATGTGGGTGGTGTCGTTTAGCGTCATCTAATAGGGAACGTTAATTCACTGATCCACTTTTGGCCTTTATCTGCAGGGTGTTCCATGGGGTACCCCCACAAGGAGAGTCCCTTGGCGTGTCTCTATATTTTTTATATTTTTATTTCGTAGTATCAAATGAAGGGAAAACATCCATTTATTGCATGAAAGTGTGAGAACCGTCTAGGTTAATAGTTTGGAAAGATGAAAACTTTAGATTTAATTTTTAAATATATAACAGTTTGATAAATTATTTTTATAGATTATTTAATGATAAATTGATTCTAAATTTGTAATTTAATAATAAATTAATTTTTAAAAATATAATTTATTATTAAATTAATATTTAAATACTATAATTTAATAATAAAATAGTCTTATAAATATAATAATAAGATCAACTTTTTGCATTTATATATATATATATACTAAATTTATATTTTTTATTTTTCATTAATCAATTTTTCATCTCTTCACTTTTTAACAACAATGAGTATTTATTTATGAAATGAAATTCTGATTTTTTTTTAAAAAAATACATAAATTTTGAAAGAAAAGGATATTTTGAAAAGGGACACACTTTGTCGTTGCGTGAAAAATGTCATCTATATATCGTCTAATTTAAAATAGCGACACTTTTGTGGGCCTACCTCTCTCTGAACTATCTAACGGATGATAAATCTTTTTCATCGTATTGAATTTCTCATCCCGCACTAGATAAATGCATTTCGTCGGTCACTAGATTATGTCAAAATACGTCTCTCCATGTTTATAAATTCGAAAAATGTAAAATATATGGTTGAAATTAATACCTTTTTAGTACATAAAAATTTATGAGAGCAATGAAGTCTTTGTCTAAAGCAGAAAAAGTTTTCAGACTTAAAAAAACTTATACAATCTGTTTGATTTTGAGAAGAGAAAGAAAATAGGTTAAAATTAAAAAAATACAGAAAAAAAAATTGAGTAAAAATAAAATAGGTCGTTGGATTGTCTGGTTTAAGAAAAAGAATTAAGTGAAAATAAAATGATAAAATATCACTATAGCCTTATCAATATGATACCTTTTTACCCATTGTGGTTTAAGTTTTGGTCAAAACAGACAAAAAGACAAAAATAAAAAAAAGGACACAAACATAAATATCAACACTTCTCACCTTTAATTTTAAAAAAATTAATTGTGAGACCCACTGAACTCAAATTAATTTTACCTTATATCATCTATACCAAACACTCGTACCAATTTTTATTTGCGCCCCTCCATCCTCTCAAAATCGTTGCCACCAAACAGAACAATAAAGTCAGTTACATATATCTTATTTTAAATAGACAAGTGAAGACTCAAAATTTAAATTAATTTAATTACATATTTTAATTTCCTGAGTTATTTTACTTGAAATTTTATGAAGACCTTAAAATGTCATTAAATTACAATAGAATTTTTTATGAATTTTCTAAGATTTTTAAATATGAGAAAATGATGTTCTCCTAGATTTATTTAACCCGAATTATTGAAAGAGTTTTCTTAGATAAAATCACCCTATCGTAGATTTAAAAGGGTTTATACTTGGTAAAACTTTAAACTCAACTGAAAAAAATTATGAAAAAGAGATCTACAGTGGCCTTGTCCTGTGTATGGTACAATGTTCATGTGATGTACGTGGAGAAAAATATGTGTAACAACGTTATTGGAACACTTCAAACCAAATAGGGTAAGACCAATGATGGTGTAAATGATAGAATAGATTTTTCTTGCAATGACAATATGAGATTAGTTAGCTCCACTGTTGGAAAAAGGTTATTGCGTGAGCAAGTCAAGACTTTCTTATCTTGGTTATGCGGAATGATATTGTGTCTGATTATGTGTGTTTGTTTTAAACCTTCGTTTTCCAATGCACTTTCAATGTTAAGTCATGTGTCTAGCCTCATTCACGTTGAATGGAAGTTGGCGTTATTCAAATGCACCTATAATCAAATTGTTAGCACAAAAACATAACTTTGAGTTCATACGTTGGACTATGAGATATAAATGATTAGTTCTTATATTTAAAAGGTTAAATTAGTCTGTTGGTCTTTATAATATTACAAAAAAAAAATTTTAATTAAGTTCTTATACTTTATTTTTAAATTTGTAATCAATTTTTTATGTTAATTTGTCATGAAGAAATTGTTAAATTTGACAGAATATTTCTTCATATAGGACTAGATGTGATGCAAAGGGTTGTGGTTTCAAATGTAAGTGGATTGATAATAATATGATGTATAAATAAATGAGTTAGAATTTATATCGATAGATCTTAATAGAATAAGTTACAATGAGTCTTTTATCATGATATATTGACAATTCAAACGAAACATATATTTTATGCCACTTATTCATTTAATAAAAAAGGTGATTCTTGATTATTCAATGAAAAATGATGAATGTTAGTGATCAGAATAATGAATCGAATTTAATATTTGAAAAATACTAGTAATATATTCTCTAACACATTATTCTATTGACTGAAATTTGATGAAAATAAAAGAAAAAGATGTGGTTTTCACTCCATGTTTAATTCAAATAAATTTTAACTAATAGGAATGAGTATCTTAAAAAATGTGTTGTTAGCATTCTTTCTTGATATTTATAAGACTCGCTCTCCTTAGGACTACTTGAATTGCATGAAGATGGTGACAAAGTCAATGTACATACAATAAGTTATTATTATCACAGAAGGAGAAGGATACATGATAAAATTGCCACATGATTTTTTTTTATATACAGAAATTAAACATGATATTAGAAAATTTATAATATTTATACACTCTATTCAACCAACTGATCAGCTAGACTCCTTGGTTGGCACATGAAATTTGAATTAAAGTAAATTATTTTCTTATCTAATGATTTACATTTTGTTTATTATTTATCTTATTTTCTTACCTTATCTCATTTTATTGTTTTAGCAAACACATGAAAATATATCATAACCCTCATCATGTATTTCTCATCATTATTGGTATTCTTAGATGCACTATCTCTCATTTGATATATTTTTCTTCTTTCTATTTTCATTTAATCCAATAGAAATTTAACTTATTCTTTAAAGTTAGCTCCTTCTTCTTCTCTTACTCTAGATCTCTGTTATCATAATTTGAATTCTCACACTTGGATCGTATTCATTCATTTATGTCAAAACTATCACTATTGCTTTGTGTGTTTCAACACTCGTTTTTTTTTATTGTATCAAATCTATAAACCACTAGAAAATAAGTATTGGAGCATACAAAGTAATTATAGTTTTAAAATAAAGAAATATATAGTTAAATATATTTCGAGAGGTGTATGATCGATCACATTAATATAACTTTCCTTAATTCTCGGAGCAGACGTCCTCATTTTATTGAAGGTAGATTTCAATTTGAAATAGTTCCTATTTTATGGGAGATATTTTTTTTAATATGATCCATTTTTAGATCAAATATTTTCATTATCAAGTAACTTACATATGCAAATATCAAGTAAGTAATTAAGGTATACAAATACTTTTATTAGACTTAAATATTTTTTTAGTCCATACAATTTAGTATTTTGTTGCTTTTTATTAGTATAAAATTATTTTCATCAAGTAACTATAATTTTGATCATTCTTTTCCTGGGAGTTGAACGTATGATCTTTTGTTTAAAAATAAAGTAAAAACCACTAATACACTTTCTTTAGTTAATTAATTTTATAAACACTATTTTGTATGTAATATTAGTCTAGAGTTATTAATTTTTTAAAATTATAAAATTTATAAATTAAAAAATATTTAATATATAAATATTTTTAATTTTATTTTATATCATTTCATATATTTTATTTTGAATATTTTAAATATTTGTTTTTAATTTATAATTAAATTTCACAAATTAATATATAAATTATTTTTTAAATTTATTTTAATATACAGGTTTATTTTACTCTAATTATATAAATCAATATAATTATATAAATTATTCAAATTATGTAAATTTATTTTAATATGTAAATTATTTTTATTCTAATTATATAAATTAATAAAATTTTAATATTTAATTTTTTTGGAAATTTACGTGATAATATTTTCATTTTAACTGTAAAAAAATATTTAGTAAATAAATATGGTGACAATGGTTGCGACGATGATGGTGGAAGAATGGTGACAATGGTGATAACAGTGACGGTAGCAACAATGATAAATGTTCAAGGGCAGATCCATATATAATAGATGATTTTGTGAAAAAGATAAAGATATATCTAATATTGTTATTTTTTTTTGCCCTCCCCATTTTTATAACTTGACTCCACTACTTTTAAGTTTTTAGTGGCCATCAATTTTGTATTTTATTGATTTGTTAATTTCATATGTTTTGTTCAGTTTACACTTGACATTTCTTTCTCTTTTAGATAATAAAATATGTTTTTAGTCTTTTTAAAAAATTTAAGTTTAATTTTAGTCCCTTTAAATTTTGTTGGTCCATTTTTCATCTTCTAAATTTGACATGTATCACTTTTACTCCTCAAAATGATTTAGATATCCCTTTATAGAGGATCAAAAAGTAGTTTAGATAGCACTTTGAGCACTAAAAGTGTCAAAATCGAGAGATAAAAATGAGCAATTTTTTAGAAAGACTTAAACCAAACTTCAAAAATTTTAGAAGCACAAAACATATTTCATCATATTTTATATTTTATATGTATGATAATAAATAATATTAATTTTATAAAAAAATAATTTTTCCCACTAATCTCAGGTCTTGGATTCGTCACTAGTAGAGGTGGTGGTGATGGTGGATTGATGGTCACGGCGGTGGAAATGGTGGTTGTAACATCTGGAACGCTAATGAGGCAGGATAGTAATACATGAATGAATTAAATATACACTTGAATGAGAGAGATCTAAAGATTGTGTATCTATGAGACTATATAATTAAAGATAACATAAAAGAATTAATGGGCATTACATATACAGATAAAATACATATACTTTTTGGTAGTTTATCACTTGGGAACTTCATATTTAAGCGTGTTTGGCTTTGAATAATTATAAGATAAGTGATATTCTATGAAGTACCTCGAGAAATATGATAGTGAGTGTGTTTTTTAAAACTAAAAACCAAATTTACAAATCCTCTTTTTTATTTATTTTGAAAATTAATGTAAAAATATTTTAAAAATGAGTTGAAAATCATTTTAACTCCATTTTTTCAAACACCTTTTATTTTAAAAATTACTTTTGAAAATAAAAAACCAAAAAATCGATGGTAACCATCCTCGGACAGATCCCAAGAAAACCAAAATATCTCTAAGTTATATTACTCATATTTTTTCTTGCACTGTCTTGTTTTCTTCTCCCACTCATACTCTCTAAAACTTATTCTATAAAATAATTTTTAAAAAACTAAAAGAAAAGTACAATCAAACACTTTAATTTTCGTAAAACTCAAAGAAACTATGGCTCATTTGTCTCAAGTTGTATTAAGGTAAATACACACAATTAATTTTATAAAGGCAATTGCTTGTATGAAGTTCACTCACAGTTCTGAATTTATGCTTGAAACAATGAAATTGACAAAATAACTGAAGAAACGCCAAGAACATCATATATAAATTTCTAGAATTAGAAAAACAATAGACGAAAAATGTCCACATGGTTATGGCCTAAAACTTTAGCGGGAAAGGGATTGTCGAGGGGGTTGTCTTTAAGGTGAAGGGGAAGGTACACAAACTCGGAAAGCAACCCTGTTTCCCACCTCCAAAAACAAACAAAGAACCGGAACTGAACTAGGGTTCTACATGGAAAGCCAAAAGGGACTTCAATCCGTGTCCAATTTATCATCAACTTTTAGTTTCAGAGCTTTTAGTTCCTATCAGGTCATGATAGGACCAGATTTCTGATCCAAATAATTAAATCTCAAGTCTTATTAACTGTGCACTGTGGACTTCCTTTTGTAAATGTAGACTGAAAGGCAACATGATGGATGGTGGTCCTTCACAGTCCAAACTTCCACCTTTCGTACATGCATGATATGGTTTGTCTTGGGGTAAAAGATGTAAAAGAAAAATAGATAGAGAGAAATGAATATTGACAAAATTTAGATACAATTTTATTAGAGAAAAAAAAAAAGCTATGCAATGAATTTATGAAACAGTTTTATACTGACACACAGACTATTATGTATCATATGTCTATTAACTTTTATAATAATAATATTAAGAAGAACAAATGAATTATTTGGTCTTTTTTTTTTAATATTATGTGCGGAGCATGAAATTCACGTAGTGAAGTGTGATGAGAGATCTTCAACGTGGAATGCAACGACAACGGGCAGGAAGGTGGCTTGCGGTGGTTGTTGTCACAAGGTTGCGGGTCGAAGGTGATTTAGTTGAAAAAAAGTAGGGTTTGCAGAGGGAGAAGAGAGGAGGGGAAAGGGAAATTTTAGAAGCATATTTTGAGGTCGTTTTTAACCTCCAATATTTTGAAATTATTAACTGCGTTAACTTTGAATTAAAGAAAAAGATCATTTTAAATCATTTTAAAAGAATAAATAATTGAAATGAATTTTTAAAAGATAAATGATCAAATCAAAATAAAAAATATGATAAAAAATTAAATAGATCATTTGATTTATTAAAAATCATAATAACAATAATTTATGATTAAAAGAAAATATAAAAATAATTACTATCTGACCATTAAACTCAGATTATAAATGCTTTCAATGTATTGTATGTTAAGAATTAAAATTATTATACTTCAATATTATATGATGGTCTTTAACACAAATTTTTCTTACCAAGATTGATGAAGATAAAATTTCAATTCAAAGTAAAGAATAACCTTAAAACTCAATACGATTGTAGCAATAGTATAATATCTCACTATGTTTACATTTGAAAAACAATCTATTTAATTAGAGACATCAACTTCTTTTGTGTTTAAAATTTTCTTGGACTAATAATCTCTTACCCAAGAAAAAAATAGTAACCTTAAAATTATCTGAGAAATTATATATAAGTTTAGTCTATTTATTATTTAATTGAGGAAAAATAAAGAGAAAGAATCACATTAAGTTTTAAAAGAATAATCTCGTTAAGTGAAGAGGAAATAAATAAATAAATAAATTTGTGTTAAAGTAATGTATTTATTTATCTACTCGTTTATTATTATTATTATTATTATTATTATTATTATTATTATTATTATTATTATTATTATTATTATAAAATATATATAATTTATTTAATATAATTATATTTTTCTTAATTATTTAATTAAATAAATAATAATAATGTTTTGTTGATATTTAAAGAATTAAAGTTTTACTTTTTATTTTTTACTCTCTCTCCCTTGAAAAGCATAGATAAAATCATAAAATAAATTACAGAGCACACCAATTATGAATAAATAGTCCTTTCTAGATGACATGTCCTTGCACCAATCGTTCGTCTCCATCTCCTCCCAATATATTATTTTTGCGTTTTCGTATCAGCATATTATCATTTTAAATCTTTCACTGTAGTACTTCGCATTTTAAATCTTGTGATCAACTAAGTTGTGAGATTAACTTTCCGAAACTAAGATAATACAGCTATCAAGTATAACACTTATTTTTACATGTAAAATATAGTTGAACGCACAGTTTATTTTCACTGTCACAAACAACATTAAATTATGTTTGGATTGATAGTAGATGATGGAATTGAGAATAAGAAAGTTGATCCATTGTTTATTTTGTAAAAACCAAAATAGATCATAATAGAAAGGGACGAGACATAATACATAATCCATCTCGTTCCATTATTTAGTTCAGTTTTTATTCCCTTCAACACGGGATGTTGGGAGATGGAACAAAACTTAAAAATCCCTATCTTAAACTGTTAAAAAAAAAAAAATAATCCTTTGAAAGTGATTTCAAAGAGAGAGTGATATATAAATTATAAAGTTATAATTTAATTTATTTCGTTCCACATTTTTTCAAACAAACAATGGAATGTAATCTCCACCGTACGAATTCTATTTATTATAAAATATTCAAACAATAAAATAATATTTCTAATTCAAATCATTCTAATTCATTTTGGCACATTATATTTTATTCATACTATTTTATTCTTTACCATCAATTCAAACATGAAAAAATCCAGGATTAAACTCTCAAATACACATTTTTGAACATATCCTCTTTGGTGGGTTTTAATTTATTAAAAATTAAAAAAAATTATGAATTTTACATCTTATTAAATAATTCTTTTTTATGATTTTATAGTTTTCAATAAATTTTAATTAATAGTAGAGTGTGTGTTAGGAGAGATGGATTAGGAAATGTCTTGCTAGCACTCTTCATCTAAACATATCTAAGGTAATTCTATTTTTTAAATAAAAAAACTCATGATTTTTGTGGAAGAAAATTGTCAGGTGCATTGTAGTAGTTTGTATAAAGAAGATAAAAAGTAATTAAACATGTTCGTTAAAGAAAGTAATACAAAATACTATGTGAAAACAAAGTGTGCAACAAAACAAATGTCAGTTTGCGGTTTAATGCAACTACCTTGCAGTGATGTCTATCTACGCATGGAATTCATGCTTCAGAACCAACGACACAAGTCAAATCTTGTCACGTTCAAATTCCGCGGCTTCATTAATCATTATATGCAGTTTGCAAGCTTCCACCCCCCTTGTTCTCAAAAAAGTGAAACATGGCCAAGTGAATTAAAAAATTTGTGACATCTATTTGCATAATGGGTCTTTTTATGTTAACATATACAACATTAACAATATTGTGGACCCAATAATATTAACAATTGTTATGCAACATAAGATAAAACTATAAAAATAAATTAATAAATCATACAGAAATAGTAATAGATAGATACTTCCATTTCGCGTTTTTCAGATTTTTTTTTTTTTTATAATTTTAGTATACAGAACTATCTAAACACGAACTAGGAACTACAATATTTATTTTCATATGATTTTGTCTTGTAACATTATCATATGATGTTAAATAGAAAGCAGGACTGTAGGACATTAACTTCTTAAATATTTATCATTGATTCATTTTTGTGTCTAATAATTAATTTCTTTTCTTGGTTCATTAAGATAGTAACTGAATCTCTTGCAAAAGGATCACGTGATCTAATATATAGATAGATAATTAGATTAGATATGTATGTGTGTGTTAAGGGTGCTGATGTGAAATTGAATCCGATGAATCGATATGAAATGATTTGATTCCAAGTCTTTACGGCGACCCAATATTGTATGGGCTATATATATCATGGTAGTCCCTATGCCTAATCCTTTATGCCACGGTATTATTACAATTAATCCAATTATTTATATTGGACTGTTTAAAACCTGTAGAACAAAATACAACCAACAATATGAGGTAATCCCAGCCATAATTGCAGAGATTGAATTTAGGGTTTTCTTTCAATCAGTTGGGGTTAGTTATTAGTTTTATTAAAAATGTTAGTCGAAGATATTCAGTTTTACAACCCATTCCTTTGTCAATCATATAATTTTTTATTATAAATTTACATAATTTCATTCTTTCACATTTATATAGATAAATTTAATATAATGCCCGGAAAACACAAAAAATAAGAATAAATTCTAAACTAAACTAAGGCCCATTTTTAAATTAGTTTTTTTTTTCTTATAAGGACTTGTATAACTAGTTACTCCACTTATATCATTTTAAATTAGTTTGAATCCAAGCAGCAGATAAATAAATAACTTACAGACTCCATAAAATTCATTGAACTATGCCTTTATCTCTTTCTCTGGACACTGATTAAAAAATATATATTTAGTATGCTTTGGTTTTAATTACTTAAAAAAATAAAGACTGTTTTTTTTGGTAATATGAATAAATAAATTATTTTAATATTTTATGTAAGAAGGAACGTCAATAAACTCTATTTTGGTTATCATTGTAGGAACTAATGAATAATGTTATATCTTGGGCTTTCGTTCCTTTTTGCAGCTCATGTTAGACGGACGAAAAATGTAGTAGCCCATGAATTGTTAGCGGGTCAATCATTTTCATGTCCTCTTCAAGGCCCAAGCACATTTGCAAACTACAATCAAACTGTGTTGGATATATATATATATATATATATATATATATATATATATATATATATATATATATGTCTTTTTTGAAGATATTAATCAAGATATGGATGACTAGAAGATTTCCAGAATTCCAGAAAAAAAAACTTACAAATCAAACGGAAGTTATATTCGTAAATCTGATTTCATAATTCGGACTGTTGAGACTAACATACGTCTTAAATTTGATTTTGATGAAATTAAACTTCTTTCAAATGGTTCTTTAAAATCTCATAAACAAAAATACAGTTTTTTGCATATTGAATGTGTCCAAGTTGCAGCTAAACCTTTGGGCATAGAAGGATTAAACACCTCAATTCTTTTGTGTCTTAGAGACTCCCGTCATAATCAGTTCATCAACTCCATCTTAGGCACCGTAGAGACCAGCCTTAGTAATGGTCCAATCTATTTCAACTGTTATCCTGATAGGACTGTCAGCCTTGAGGATGCCAATATTCTAGATGTTTTAACCCTAGATGTCCAGCTTTACGGTCTTGATATGAAGGCTGGATCCATCCCAGTTAATATTATCTATCGAGTTCAATATAAGGTAACGAACTCATGCATGTCTAGGGTCCTCAAGCCTAGGAAGACTGGAGAAACTACCTTGTTTCTCACAAATACATCCAAGGCTAAAGTTATCATCCCGAAAGTCATCAAGTTGGAAGACATTAATTTTCCTCAGACATGGGACATGGACAGAGTAGCCCCAGCCAAACCCCAGACCACGCCTAGCTTTGAGTCAGTCAGACAGTATGACTTTGGAAGGGTTGAGATCACCTTTAATAGATCTAATTCCTTCAATACAACTAGATCATCCTTTACTAGAGATTCTAGATTCGAGATGTTTGGATCTGTCTTCTCTAGGAACTTCTTCTCTGCTGCTCCAAGTGGAAGTAGTAGTAGAATCAAACTTCAGGGTGTAGAAACCTCGACTTCTATTCCTCAACCTGTTTATCAGCAGGAAAATAACGAGGAAGAGTCAGCCAGATCTATCCCCTCCCCAACCTTTTCATCTATGCAAGATTATGAAGTTATCGATGATTAATAAGACCTGCATAGATTATGAAGCCCTTAAGCTAGATTTTGACTCTGAGGAAATGACTCCTCAAAGAGAGTGGTTTCTTAGCCATTACAGGGATGATAGTAAAGACCAGATTAGGAAAGAGTATTATTCCTTTCTTAATCTTGTGAAAGATCTGGATGACTGGAAGATTCCCAGAATTCCAGAAAAAGAACTTTACAAACCAGACGGAAGTTATTTTCGTAAATCTGATTTCATAATTCGGACTGTTGAGACTAACATACGTCTTAAATCTAATTTTGATGAAATTAAACTTCTTTCAAATGGTTCTTTAAAATCTCATAAACAAAAATATAGTTTTTTGCATATTGGATTTGTCCAAGAAATTAGAACAACCAGTGCATATGGAAAGCAAGAATAGAATACGGAATTCACATGGCTACGAACTATAAATGCAGTAGTAAAAGATCAGAACTTAAAACATAAATATAAAGTTAAACTCTCAAGCGCGGCAAGCCATCGGGATGAGAGGGAGTGGATGAGAAGAGAAAGATTCAGTTGCAGAAATAATACATGCAATATGAGAAAATAAGATTTTATTTCTCAAAAAAGATTAAAGATTACACACTCAAAAATAGAAAAGATTGCTCAGAGGTATACCTAGGGAGAACTCTCTGAAAAGGAAACAAAGAAAAAACTTGATTACAGAATGAGGGACGCAGCCCTTAAATAGACACAATGATTTCTTGTTTCTACAGTTCCGGTCACAAATACCGGAAAACCTACTACTACAGTGAACAGTGCTGAACATTAGTCTGCCGCAGGAAATGATGATGTCATGTTTGAGGTCAGCAAAAGGAGCTTTCTCCACTTACCCTTCTACTCATTGATGAAATTAAGCAAAAGTAGCTTTCTCCACTTTCCCTTCTGCTTATTTGTTTATGGTGGTGACTGGGTTGGATTCAGTCATCATTAAGATTGATGCCAAAGCAGTCGTCTTCATTCTGGTAAAAATCATCCGACGATTGTGAAGAGGCTTCAGCGGGCTCTTTGATTGGCTTCTTGGATGAGGAGTAGGCGTCTTCATTTTCCTTCTCCAAGAGGTTAAAGATCATCTGCATATTTTCCTTGAACTTCTCTTTGGAGGTAGAGGATGCCAAGGTTGCTATGACTTGTGATCTTTGATTGAGGATCTTGTATGCTTCTGGGTCTGCAGCTTTGGTTAGAGCTGGATGCTCTTTAAACCAAAGCGATACCTGTTCAGGATTAGCTCTTGAATGGTCAAACTGAGACCACCACTTGACAAGAGCTTGTCTGCGAAGCATTGGCAATTGTCCCTTTACTGATACATTTCCATAGACATATCGCCATTGGAAGATCCAAGCGAGAAACATTTTATTGAAAAAGTGTAAGTCTACCGGAAATGGATCATTATCAGGGTGCTCAAACTTCTTGGTAAAGATTGTCAGGCCAGACACTACCTCGGAAGGGAGTATCTCAAGGATTGGTCCATAAAAATTCCACCACTGTAAAAACCACTGGGGAAACTTGTATTGGATATTTTGTTTGAAATAAATGAGCCATGAATGCATAAAGTCTTTATTCTGAAAATTAAAGACGTTATACCAGGCAGTTTGATAATCCTAGTATGAAAAACCAATGGGATCATAGTTTTGAGAAAACCTTTTTATCTTATTCAATTCTCCAAATTCTTTTGGTGTTAGGACCTTAAGGATTTGCAGAGTTGAATAAGCGATTTGCTCATAATCCTTATTTTTATGATGTTTAATCTGGACTGAGTTGGTGTCCACAAGAATAAACTCATAAAAATGTCTAGTCTTGAGCAGAGAGATTGGCCTAAAATGATACTGATTGCCCTGAATATCTCTGGGAAAGATTTTTTGGGGAACCCTGTTTTGCTTTGGGTCCCAGAATTCAGGTTCCATCTGTATGAGGTCCTGGTACTTGTTTTTTGGGACGTATTGGGTTTGAGATTTAGGCTTTTGGGTCGCCAAAGGTTCAGGTTGTTGAACAATAGCTTTGTCTTTTGGTCGATGGAGGATTAAAGGGGTTTCTACCATGTTTTTGATCATGGTTGCCAGACATCTTTCACTGTCTTCTTCTTCAGAAGTAATGTCTGCCCAAGTTTTAGATGGAAGGCCTTTTGGAAGGTGAGTAAGTCCCTGTTCCTGAAGGGCCAAAAGGACTTGGATTGACATGACATAGTCTGCCTTTGTTTGTGATTGTGGTTTAGGCTTCTGATTGATGGGTTCAAAAATGGATTGAGGTTCGGATTTCTAGGTAGAAGACCCAGTAATAGATTGAGGCAATTTTCGGGTTAATGACCCAGACTGGGTTGATGACCCAGATTTAGATTGATTTTTGGGACCTTCTTCTTGTTTGGATGAAGATCCAGACCCGGAATGGGCGATTAGACCAGTCACAACTAGTTTTGGTTTGGTGGTTCTGCCTTTTCCTCTTCCTCGTGAGGAGGAAGATGATTTTACTGTATCTGACATGAGACTGTTATTGTTGGTTTCTCCCCTGTAAATATTCACGAGTGAGATAGTCAGGTAGAGAGTTTAAGGTACCTTTGAGGAATTCTATATCAAAATCAAAGATACTCAAAATAGCTTGCCATCGGGCAAAAATCTGTTTAGATGCAAGGTTTTTAATATCCTTTTGTAAAATCTCTTTTGCAGATTTACAATCAACACGGACTAAAAACCTTTGATTAAGCAAATCAGATTGAAATTTTGAAATGCACAAAACAATTGCTAAAACTTCCTTTTTGACTGTGGAATAATTCTGCTGGGCAGGATTCCAATGCTTTGAAGTAAATGCAATTATTTGTTCTTTGCCATTGACAGACTGTTTGAGAATACCACCATAACCAATGTCAGAGGCATCAATTTCAACAATCTTTTTGGCAGAAGGATTGGGCAAATTAAGATATGGAAGGTTTTTGACCTGGGACTTGATTTGTTTGACCAGATCAGTGTGAACACTAGTCTATGGAAGAGGAGTTTACTTAAGACGATCATAGAGGGGTTTAGCCAGATTACTTAGCTGAGGAAATAAGTCAGCAACATAATTTAAATAGCCAAGAAATCGTTGAAGTTGGGTCTTTTCAATTATTTGATTCGGGAACTTGGTTGAGAATTCAATGGCACGATTAATAGGAGTGATTGTGCCCTGATAAATGTTTTGACCAAGAAAGCGAATTTTAGTTTGGAAAAGATTGATTTTAGTTTTAGATAAAGCAAGACCATTTTTCTTGATTATCTAAGTAAAAATGTTAATGTGTTTAAAGTGTTGGTCAACAGATTGAGAGAAAACAAGGACATCGTCAATATAGACAATAATGAAGGAAGAGTAGGGATTAAAATTGTCATTCATAATTTTCTGGAATTCTGAAGGAGCATTTTTTAATCCAAAAGGCATGACTCTCCACTCATATTGTCCAAAAGGGACCGTAAAGACTGTTTTATAACAATCCCTTTCACTGATTTGAATTTGCCAAAATCCTGACTTCATATCAAACTTTGAAAAGATTTTAGCAGAAAAAAGACGATTAAGGAGATCCTTTTTATTCGGAATCGGATAACGGATCCACTGGAGGGCTTGATTGAGCAGTTTGTAGTTGATAACTGGACGAGGAGACCCACGCTCAATTTCAGCTGCTTTGTTGACATAAAAAGCATAACAAGACCAAGGATTTTTGCTTTTTCTGATTAATCCCTTTTGCAGAAGGTCTTGGATTTCCTTTTGGTAATGGACGAGGAGTTCTTGACTCATCTGGATGGGTCGAACCTTGGTGGGAATTTGTCGATCATTGAAGTCCTTTTCATAAAGGAGATCAACAATGTGTTGTTTTCTTTGCCAAAAAGCATTTGGAAGATCAGCACAGATAGAGTTCTGGATTTGGTTAGACAAGGACTGGACCCAATGTTGGATAACTGGCTGATTAAGCAAATCATCAATTTTCTCATAAGAAATTTCTTCCTTAAGATAATTGATTTGGTTTTGCTTAAAAAAGATTGGGTTCAAGTCTCTAACAATGGGTCCTTTAGAAACTTGAAAGTAATGGATTTATTCAAATAAGTAGTGGAAATACCCTTATCTGAAATGGTTAGGAAGATGGATTTGATAAAAGGTGTTCCCAATATAACCAAATTTTTAAGATTTTTGACTAAAAGAAAAGAAGTTTTAACCTTAAAATCATCCTTTTCAATAAAAGCGTCAGAAAGTTTGAAATTAAGCGAAGCTTAGACCCACTAGCAGTACTAAGTCGCTCAGAAGTTTTTTCAAAATACTTTGTTGGAATTAATCCTTCCTGAATGCAGTTTGAATCTGCCCCTGTGTCAAACAGAGCTTCAGTCTCAAGGATAAAGGTTCCAACAATAATTTTGACCTTGATATAAATTTTTTGAATTGTTAACTGGTTTATTAATTCAAAAATCTTGGGAGGAATATTAGAACTAACTGGATCATCAGGAGAATCATTATCAGAATGTTGATTATTCTGAACAGGTTCTTCCTCATCAGTTGAATCACCATATTGCAGAACACTCAAAATGTTATATATATATATATATATATATATATATATATATATATATAGAAAGAAAGAGAGGCTTAAATATAATTATGATTGTTTTATTTTGTACGATCCAAAATTTTTGTCTTTCTATTTTAAAAGAGAGACATTTAATTTTTTTATTTTAAAAAAATTATAATATTAATCAAAATCTCAATTTTACTTATGTTTTATTTTTTTCTTTTATTTCAATTAAATCTTAAATCTAATATATTCATTTAAGATATTATTAAAAAATATTTAATTAATTATAAAATATGAAATAAAAGAAATAAAATGTAGGATATCTTTATTATAACATTTTTGTTTTTAAAGTCACCAAGTATAATAATTATAGAAAAGGATTCTAACTTATTAGATAAAAATATGAATGGAGCCAATAAAATCATAAGCTATATTCTGGCTCAATTTGATTCGATTGGAATCGACTAAATTGCATTAAGCTAATTGGAATATACAACGGTCTAAAATAAGTAAAATAGAATCAAATCAAATATCATAACTATTATAGGTTTCTATTTCAGTATATTTAGTTTTTTGACAGAAATTTCATAATATGAAGTATGAATGCAGGAATATATGTTAGGATAAACGTTTAAATAAATATTGTTACGTAGTTTGAATTTTAAAAGGAGTAATATGTGAAAGATATGGGTAGAAAAGATATGAGGAAAGATAAGATATGCAGAGAGATATTATAGAAAGATATTAGGAAAGATATTATTTAGATTTAAAATTTGAATTGTTTAGGTTATTTCAAATGCTTATAAATAGCATATTATGTAAAGGGATCAGTGTGGCTTTGGCAGACTATTATCAATACAAAGAGAGTTTTCGCCCCCAGTAAATTTGTGTGTGTTTGTGTTTGTGTGAGTGCACCAGTGT
>PYAF01004650.1:467208-483734 GCA_007407185.1 Glycine tomentella
TAAAATTTGAATTGTTTAGGTTATTTCAAATGCTTATAAATAGCATATTATGTAAAGGGATCAGTGTGGCTTTGGCAGACTATTATCAATACAAAGAGAGTTTTCGCCCCCAGTAAATTTGTGTGTGTTTGTGTTTGTGTGAGTGCACCAGTGTGTGTGAGAGAGAGGACCTGTGAGATATCAAATTAGTGATATCAATATAATCATAATTATGGATGTCAGCATTAAATCTTATTGCCCTAGCTAGCTTGTGAGACGCAAGATTTGCTTGCTTTGGACTAAACTAATACTAGAGTTTGTAATAAGCGACAAGATGTTGATACAACTTGAAATAATAGTGTGAAAATTTGATGTGCCTTTCCTGCCACCAGAAGCCAAGAGGGCATGGATCATCTTGCAGTCTGATTCGAAAATCACGTTTTGGAGCTGCAAGTTTCGAACCCAAATGACACTTTGATGAAAGGCATATGCTTCAGCTTCATGAGTGAGGGGAATACCTGGAAGATAAAATTAATGCACGTTTATGAACGAACCTTTTATCATCACGGAGGCACATGCTGACTCCAAAGGATTTCTGTTCTCTGAAAATCTCAGCATCAAAGTTACACTTGATATACTCGTGAGGAGGATTTCTGGTTTTTCCTCACTGTGAGCCATTCTGAATAGAATTGAAAAGCCATGTTCACTGCAATAGTGGGTTGCAATTTCCTATATCTTATGATTTCTGCTTTTCCAGATACCATACTGTGACAGCTATATTACATTTTTTCTGTTGTTGTATTTGTTCAAAAAGCTCGATCGAAGATAAGTTATCTAAAGCCCTGTACCAAGTCAATTTTATTCTCAATGAGATGCCAAACTTTTCCATTTTTCCAATACTCCTTAGCTTTATCACATGAGATGAATAGATGTCATTCATTCTAAAAGTGGTTAGAGCAATAATAGCAACAAGCATTGGGATAGTTTACACCTTTTAATGTGAGCCTTTGTCTAGTAGGTAAGCATCCTTGAAAAGCCCTCCATAGAAAGTGTTTGATTTTGGAGGTATATTTAGCTTCCAAATCTCCAATCAGTTACCATGCACTTTGAGATGATCAGTTTCCTGAATGTTATCCATGATGTGGTGATAGGCAGTGCAGACACTATAGGCTCCATTTTGACTGAATTTCCTAGTCAACTTGTCATTCTTGGCCAGGTTCAGTAAAGGAGTTTCTTTGATGGCTATAACATCTTCGTGGTTGAAAATATGCTCAAAAAGATCTGTTTTCCAAGTGTTGGAAGCACTATCAATTAGATCACAAACACATAGATGCTCAAGGTCACTCGTGGGAACAGTTGAAATAAAAGAATTGTCGGTAGATTTTAGCCAAGGATCTTTCTAAAAATTAATAGATTGACCATTTTCAATTCTCCACTTCATATACCTTGTCTCACAATAACCTGTGAAGTATGAATATTACGCCAAACATAATTTAGACTAAGCTCTGGATTCCATTCAAGAAGTTTCCATTGGGAAAATATTTAACTTTGAGAACTCAAAAAACCATAATATCTTGGTTGGATAGGAAATTTCAACTTTGCTTCCCTAGCATAACAATATTAAAAGCATATAAGTATCCGAAATCCATATCTCCAAATTCCTTTTTCATAATAAGCTTGTCCCAATTCAACCAGTGTGTGCCTTTCCTGAATTGAGTATTAGATTCCCACCAAAAAGTGTTCATCATCTTTTGAAGCAGGAAGGAGGAACACATATATATATTTATTTTAAGTAATAATAATTGTTTTGAAATCTTTCGATATAGTTAGTTAAAGCCTTCTGCTATAAGTTAATAAAGTAAATTTGTTTGAAGCTACTATTTTAAACTCTCGAAAAATATTAAAAAGATGGGCAAACAAATCAACCATAATAAAATTACGTTCCTCTAAAAAAAAGTTGGCACGGATAATGATATGTTAAATTAAATTTGAGGCAGTTGATATTTATATCTTTCTTCGGTATTAATACATCTTCCTATCTCTAGCACCTTTTACTAGTGGGCATAGTGCTGCAATTTTAATTTTACCGAATTTTACAGCATTGAGCTTCACAATTTTTCTCCTAATTCCCGTTGTTGCTTGTCGTTGGTATTCTTGTTATTTGCTTCAGCATGATGTTCCTTGTTGATGTGCCCAGAAAATAGAAAAAAGAAAAAAAGAATCTTGCCAACAATGGATTGATAAATAGAAACGTCTCAACTTAAAAAAAACACAACTGAATTCGTCGCACTCTAGAAAATAAGAGAACTGAGAGTGGTAAGAATTCAAATAATTCGTCACTGAGTAAAAACCTTAGATAAGAATTGGAAACAATAGCAACAAGTCATCCGAATAAACTTCACTCAATTAATTTGTAATATGAGTACATGGTACCTTTTTGTAGAAAGAGAAGAAGGATTATGTACTATTTTACACAATTATTTAATCATAACTTATTATTTATGATAAGTTTATTAACTATTAAAATAATTATTTTAAAATAATTAAATAATAATTTATGATTGGATAACAATGTAAAATTATTTTTTAGTTTTGACACAAGATATTAAACTCTCATAAGAAA
Organism: Glycine tomentella; assembly: GCA_007407185.1. Lineage (NCBI taxonomy): Eukaryota > Viridiplantae > Streptophyta > Magnoliopsida > Fabales > Fabaceae > Glycine > Glycine tomentella. Next base: position 469,811 of record PYAF01004650.1, read on the forward strand.
AATCCACTAAAGTAGTGGACAAACTTATTAGGCTAAGAAAAATAGCAAAATAACATTAAAATGACAATAAAAACAAAATACTCTACCAAAAATAATCAAAACTTCATGTTTATCAATGATATAAAATAAAAGTGCTTCATGCACTCCTTTAATATTTTTCCCTCTGTCTTCTTCCAAAATACTTTGAATATAACCCAAAATAGCTATTGGGCCTAAGTATATACAATCCAACACATCTTCTTTAAATTTCTTTATAAGTTAGCAATGCAACTCAATTCATTATTGTTTTCTCTTTCATAAAAATTATAGACTCCATCCTTTTAGCTCTTGTATTGACATGTTATTGGACCAATTAGAGAATAGGGTTTCTCTTACACTTGGTCAGAATCCATCATCACTTGTTACCCTGGCCATCGGTGATGACTGATGACCCTATATATAACATTACCAATTTTTGTTTTCCAAGGTTTTAAGGTGATCTTAGGTGTGTATTGTAACACCCCGTGTGCACCCGGTGTATTAACATTGTTATTAGATCAGAATAGCGCAGCAAGCATAATAGTAAATCAATAATGGAAGCTTAATTTAAATACGAATATACATTATATACATATATGGTGAATTTCTTTCATTTACAACATACTCTTTCTCAAAACTGTACAAATACAGGCATAACAAAGAAAAAAATGTGAACCAACATGCTCAGTCATCTATGCCTAGGGTTTTATCAACATCTATCCCAACTCAGGCCTCTTGCCTTAGAATTTATCTGCTACTCCTGAACCATCACCTGCATTATCATAACATTCATCTTATAACCAATACAAAGCATAACATTATCACAGTGCTTAGCTAACATCAATCATCATCATGCCATAATGGTACTCCTCTCACCATCACATACATGTCTCAATATAACAACAATACACAATATCCAGATGCATGACATACCAAACCATCACCCTCTTGGGTGTGGTGAAACCCAAGCAAGGGAAACATTCCCCGAGAACGATGAGCTTATCTGATCTCAGCTTAAAACCACCTCTCCCAGCCTCGTGGTGACCACCACCAGTAGTATGAGTCTCACGCCCTACATTAGGCATGCAGTCAACAATCAGTACCGGTTTTCAACCGTTTATATGAAAGGAAACACTCTTCCTTTCCATATCAATCTCTCTCTGTCTTCTAACTTAAGGTTCATCATGGTCTCTCAGACACCCCCAAACCATGTACCAAGGCTTTTGCATGTCTCAATATCATCAAGTGACTCAACACAATAGTCACACATGCATAACCATAGAGCCCAAAACCAAAGTTCACCAAACTAACATCTGAGAGCTAATCCTTCATCACTAAACCGTTCTAAACACACTTTTCTACATGACCCATGGCTAATTCTAGCCCCAGCTCAAGCGGGTCACTATTCACCCAAAACCCCAAATCACAAATCAACCAGAGGAACTCGAGTTTCTTACCTCAATAACGACAAGAAAGGCTCGTGGACCGCTTCTCTTAGCTCAGGTGTCCAAGAATCGACGTCATTCCTCGCCGAACTCGAGTTCTTTGAAGTTCCCTTGAGATAGGGACTTCTCTGGTCTTGGGTTTTTACAATAAAGAAATGAAGGATTATAGCTCACCAAAGGTTTCACACAAGTTTGGTGATCAAAGGAAAGTGTTTAGGCCAAAAAATGAAGGTCTAGGAAGCTTGGAAACTCTCCCATGGAGTCTGGGCGCTTAGAGGAAGAGAAAGATGGAGAATGGCCCAAAATTTCGTAATTTTGGCCCTTATATACTGGGTCTGACCGACATGTCGCGCCAACCACACCAACCTCCAGAACTGTGGCGCTAATCGCGCCAACCTCCAGAGACAATGGCGCTGATCGCGCGAACTTGGCGCCACCAGCGCCAGTTCCCAGTGTGCATGGCGCTGATCGCGCCGCACCTCTGTATCTGGTTTCTACAGAAAACCATGGCGTTTCCAGCACTAGATCTCACGCCAGATGCGCCAGACTTGAGGGTCATTATATTCACCCCTCCTTTTTAAGAATTTTGTCCGCAAAATTCAGAATCATACCTGACCAACAACTCGGGATATAGTTGTGCTAGCTCATGCTCCCGCTCCCAAGTCGCCTCCTCAGGTGTCCTTCCTTCCCATTGTATCTTTACTATGGGAATGGTTTTGCTCCGGATCTTTTTCTCCATCCGATCCAGGATCCGCATAGGTCGTGTAGGACTCGTCAGATTCTCTCTAATCTGAACGGTGTCAGGCTTTACCACGTGTGATGGATCTGGTATATACTTTCTCAATTGTGACACGTGGAAAACGTCATGCAGCCCTGAGAACTGGGGAGGTAAAGCTAGTCTATAGGCCACTGGTCCTATTCTCTGAAGAATCTGATAGGGACCAATGAACCTAGGACTCAGTTTCCTTACACCCAAAGCCCGTCCTACACCTGTGACCGGAGACAGCCTTAGAAACACATGGTCGCCCTCATCAAACTGCAGCGGCCTGTGTTTATGATTATAGTAACTCTTTTGTCGACTCTGAGCTTTCATCAACTTGTCTCTGATCAAACGGATTTGCTCAGAAGTCTCTTGAACCATCTCAAGTCCGAGAAGCTGTCTCTCACCTAGCTCAGTCCAACACACAGGAGTCCTGCACCTCCGGCCATACGGCGCCTCATAAGGTGCCATGCCCAAACTAGCATGATAACTATTATTATATGAGAACTCCACCAAAGGTAGGTATCTATCCCAGCTAGTACCCTGCTCCAAGGTACAAGCCCTCAACATATCCTCTAGAGTTTGGATGGTCCTCTCTGTTTGACCATCTGTCTGGGGATGGTAGGCCGTACTAAGCCTCAGCTGAGTCCCAAAAGCCTCCTGAAGTGCACCCCAAAATCTAGAAGTGAACTTTGGATCCCTGTCACTAATAATACTCTCTGGGACTCCATGCAATCTCACAATCTCCCTGACATATAGCTGAGCTAATCTCTCTGCAGTATAGTCAGTCCGGACAGGTAAGAAGTGAGCAGACTTGGTCAGACCCAGATGGAATCACATCCAGTCTGAGTTCTCGGTAGTCCCACCACAAAATCCATGGAAATGCTATCCCATTTCCACTTAGGGACCTGTAAAGGCTGTAGTAGGCCTGACGGTCTCTGATGCTCAATCTTCACCTTCTGACATACTAGACACTTAGTTACATACTCAGTTATGTCTTTCTTCATCCCTAGCCACCAGAATTCCTTCTTAAGGTCTTGGTACATCTTGGTGGCACCTGGGCGAATGCTGAACTAGCCCTTATGAACTTCAGTCAGAACTGCATCAACTAGTTCGCCCTTAGGCACTATGATCCGGTCTTGGTATAACACCAAGTTATGATTCTCCCAAGAGACATCCTGTCGACCAATCATGGCCCTCACATCATCATCCTGTCTCTGGGCCTCCCGGATCCTCTGAATCAACTCATTCTCGATCTGGGTCTTTCTCAACTCCAGACCACTAGCACCCTCTGTTACCGTCAGATGCATATCTCTGAATCGCTCAATCATCTTGCAATCAGAGATCATCATGCAATCAATACTCGCATGTTTTCTGCTTAAAGCATCGGCCACTACATTTGCCTTGCCTGGATGGTATTTCAACTCAAAGTCATAATCTTTGAGGAACTCCATCCATCTTCTCTGCCTCATATTCAATTCTTTCTGATCAAACAGATACTTGAGGCTCTTGTGGTCACTAAACACCACCAATCTAGCACCATACAAGTAGTGCCTCCACAACTTTAGAGCCAAGACAATCACTGCTAACTCTAAATCATGTGTGGGATAATTCTCCTCATGTGGCTTCAGTTGCCTGGATGCATAAGCAACCACTCTTTTCTCCTGCATCAGCACACATCCAAGTCCCTGCTTGGAAGCATCACAATAAACCTCAAAACAACCCTCAGGATCAGGAAGAGTCAACACTGGAGCCGTGGTCAACTTTTCCTTTAGTCTCAGGAAACACTCTTCACATTCATGAGTCCAAACAAATATGATTATTGCATGTGTGATGTTAAGTGTGAGCCTGATCAACTCACCCTGTTATGTGATATGTGCAGTGTCATGGTGAGGACCCGGAACACTAGTGAGACAGCGGGTGTAGAGAGGCAACCCGACCCTATTGTAGCTGCTTTGGCAGCTATGCAGCAGGAACTTGCTGCAAGTAGACAGGCTAATGAAGCCTTGTTAAAGACAAATGAAGAGCTCATGGCTGAGTTGAGAGCTCGACGTAGCGAAGATAGAGTATCCCCTACACAGCATACTCCTGAGGGCGAGGCGAGTCGCCACCAGGGTGGAGGTAGCCATCACTCTGATGGGCCTCATCACCAGAGCGGGGACAGGTCGTCCCAGGCTGACACAGAGGAGGACACAGCTACCAGAGGAAGGATGCTTATTGTTTTCCGTAAGCATGATCCTCCATCTTTTCATGGGGAGTATGACCCAATTGCTGCTGCTAAGTGGTTGCAGGCGTTAGAGAAGATTTTCACAGTGATGGAATGCTCAGACCATCAGAAGCTTCTCTGTGCCACTTATCTGCTTCAGGGGGATCCGCATGAGTGATGGGTTACCACCTCACAGCTGCTGAGAGGCCAAGGTGAGGTCATCACTTGGCAGGTCTTTGAAGCCCAGTTTTTGGACCGATACTTCCCCAGAGATGCCAGAGAACAGAAACAGGCTGAGTTTGAGAGCCTTGTGCAGGGGAAGATGTCAGTAGATGAGTACTTGGCCAAATTCAATGAGTTGGCTAAGTATGCACATTTCAGAAGGGCTTTACCTAAAGCAGAGGTTCTTGCTGCAAAGTTCCAGAGGGGACTTAGAGAGAGTATTAAAGAGAAGATAGCTGGGAGTGGGTCCCGAGATCTGCGTAGCCTGGTGAGGCAGTGCCGCCAGGTAGAGGACATGATCAGGAGGCGTAGCGGAAGGCATCCTACTTCCTCGGAGAGGCAGGAGGCGAAGAGATCCAGTGGATTAGGCCCTACTGGGAAGGGCAAGGGCAAAGATTTAGGGGGTTCTTCTCCAGCAGGCAGATTCAAGAAGGGCTCCAGTCAGAGAGGAGTACCACAGAGACCTGGTCCACCTCCCAAATGTAATACTTGTGGGAGGAACCATTGGGAAGTGTGCCCCACTGGGCAGTTGGTCTGCTATAGGTGTGGCAAGCAGTGCCACTATGCTAGAGAGTGTCCACAGGCAGGCAGTCGAGCTACAGCTGCCCCAGTGATATCAGTAGCACCTACGACAGGCCAGGTTTATACAGTGGATGCTAGAGAGGCCGCCAGAGCTCCTGATCTGATCAGAGGTATTATTTTGATTGATGTTTTTGATGTGAGAGTCCTGTTTGACTCTGGAGCCACCCACTCTTTTATTAGTGATCGCACTGCTCAAGGACTGAACTTGCCTATGTTCAGACTTCCTTTTCCTATGGAGGTTACTACCGCCTCTAAAGAGCAATGTAGAGTGGATATGTGTTGTAAAGATGTGCATTTTCAGTTTGAGGGCAGAGAGTATGTTGTTGATCTGTATTGTCTGGCGATGCCTATTCTTGAGGTTATTCTGGGTATGGACTGGTTGGCCAAGTATAGCATCATGTTGGATTGTTGTCATAAGAAGGTTGTCGTACCTTCAGATGGAGTTAGCCCGAGTTCTATTTCATTCCTCTCGATCTTGCAAGTCCGCAAGGAAATAAAGAGAGGGGCTCAGGGCTATCTTTTGCTGAGTTCAGCAGTTGAGAATCTGGGGTTGGAAATGTCGAAGATTCCGGTGGTGAGCAAGTTTGTTGATGTATTTCTGAGGAGATTACACAGCTTCCACTGAATAGGGGGATTGAATTCTCCATTGACTTGGTTCCAGGAGTGGGACCTATATCCATAGGTCCTTACCACATGTCTCCTTTAGAGTTAAAGGAGCTAAAGGTGCAGCTTGAGGACTTGTTGTCCAAGGGGTTTATTAGACCGAGTGTATCACCATGGGGAGCACCGGCTCTTTTTGTGAAGAAGAAAAACAGAAGTATGCGTCTGTGTATTGATTACAGGCAGCTGAATAAGGTGACGATAAAGAATAAGTACCCGCTGCCTCGTATTGATGATCTACTTGATCAGTTGAGGGGAGCTTGTGTGTTCGATCTCCAAGATAGACCTGAGATCCGAATATCACCAGATCCGGATTAAGCCAGAGGACATACCGAAGACTGCATTCAGGTCGAGGTATAGTCATTATGAGTATCAGGTCATTCCGTTTGGTTTGACGAATGCCCCTGCAGTGTTCATGGACTATATGAGTATCAGGTCAAACATGACTCTCACATCAAAAGCATTAAACAAAATAATACCTTTGATCAGATCAGGAGCTCTGGCGGCCTCTCCAGCATCCACTGTATAACCCGGCCTGTCATAGGTGCTGCTGATATAACTGGGGCAGCTGTAACCCGATTGCCTGCCTGTGGACACTCTCTAGCATAGTGGCACTGCTTGCCACACCTATATCAGACCAACTGCCCAGTGGGGCACACTCCCCAGTGGTTCCTCCCACAAGTATTACATTTGGGAGGTGGACCAGGTCTCTGTGGTACTCCTCTCTGACTGGAGCCCTTCTTGAATCTGCCTGCTGGAGAAGAACCCTCTAAATCTTTGCCCTTGCCCTTCCCAGTAGGGCCTGATCCACTGGATCTCTTCGCCTCCTGCCTCTCCGAGGAAGTAGGATGCCTTCCGCTACGCCTCTTGATCATGTCCTCTAACTGGCGGCACTGCCTCACCAGGCTACGCAGATCTCGGGACCCACTCCCAGCTATCTTCTCTTCAATACTCTCTCTAAGTCCCCTTTGGAACTTTGCAGCAAGAACCTCTGCTTCAGGTAAAGCCCTTCTGAAATGTGCATACTTAGCCAACTCATTGAATTTGGCCAAGTACTCATCTACTGACATCTTCCCCTGCACAAGGCTCTCAAACTCAGCCTGTTTCTGTTCTCTGGCATCTCTGGGGAAGTATCGGTCAAAAACTGGGCTTCAAACACCTGCCAGGTGATGACTCACCTTGGTCTCTTAACAACTGTGAGGTGGTAACCCACCACTCATGCGAATCCCCCTGAAGCAGATAAGTGGCATAGAGAAGCTTCTGATGGTCTGAGCATTCCATCACTGTGAAAATCTTCTCTAACGCCTGCAACCACTTAGTAGCAGCAATTGGGTCACACTCCCCATGAAAAGATGGAGGATCATGCTTACGGAAAAAAATAAGCATCCTTCCTCTGGTAGCTGTGTCCTCCTCTGTGTCAGCCTGGGACGACCTGTCCCCGCTCTGGTGATGAGGCCCATCAGAGTGATGGCTACCTCCACCCTGGTGGCGACTCCCCTCGCCCTCAGGAGTATGCTGTGTAGGGGATACTCTATCTTCCCTACGTCGAGCTCTCAACTCAGCCATGAGCTCTTCATTTGTCTTTAACAAGGCTTCATTAGCCTGTCTACTTGCAGCAAGTTCCTGTTACACAGCTGCCACAGCAGCTACAATAGGGTCGGGTTGCCTCTCTACACCCGCCGTCTCACTAGTGTTCCGGGTCCTCACCATGACACTGCACATATCACATAACAGGGTGAGTTGATCAGGCTCACACTTAACATCACACATGCAATAATCATAGTGTACACCCAAAACACATAGTGAAAACACCTAATTCACCATATGTATATATATATATATGTGTATATATATATATATATATTACTTCCCTGCAACTGCTCTGATACCATAAAATGTAACACCCCGTGTGCACCCGGTGTATTAATATTGTTATTAGATCAGAATAGCGCAGCAAGCATAATAGTAAATCAATAATGGAAGCTTAATTTAAATATGAATATACATTATATACATATATGGTGAATTTCTTTCATTTACAACATACTCTTTCTCAAAACTATATAAATACAGGCATAACAAAGAAAAAAATGTGAGCCAACATGCTCAGTCATCTATGCCTAGGGTTTTATCAACATCTATCCCGACTCAGGCCTCTTGCCTTAGAATCTATCTGCTACTCCTGAACCATCACCTGCATTATCATAACATTCATCTTATAACCAATACAAAGTATAACATTATCACAGTGCTTAGCTAACATCAATCATCATCATGCCATAATGGTACTCCTCTCACCATCACATACATGTCTCAATATAACAACAACACACAATATCCAGATGCATGGCATACCAAACCATCACCCTCTTGGGTGTGGTGAAACCCAAGCAAGGGAAACATTCCCCGAGAACGATGAGCTTATCTGATCTCAGCTTAAAACCACCTCTCCCAGCCTCGTGGTGACCACCACCAGTAGTATGAGTCTCACGCCCTACATTAGGCATGCAGTCAACAATCAGTAACGGTTTTCAACCGTTTATATGAAAGGAAACACTCTTCCTTTCCATATCAATCTCTCTCTGTCTTCTAACTTAAGGTTCATCATGGTCTCTCAAACACCCCCAAACCATGTACTAAGGCTCTTGCATGTCTCAATATCATCAAGTGACTCAACACAATAGTCACACATACATAACCATAGAGCCCAAAACCAAAGTTCACCAAACTAACATCTGAGAGCTAATCCTTCATCACTAAACCGTTCTAAACGCACTTTTCTACAGGACCCATGGCTAATTCTAGCCCCAGCTCAAGTGGGTCACTATTCACCCAAAACCCCAAATCACAAATCAACCAGAGGAACTCGAGTTTCTTACCTCAATAACGACAAGAAAGGCTCGTGGACCGTTTCTCTTAGCTCAGGTGTCCAAGAATCGACGTCGTTCCTCGCCGAACTCGAGTTCTTTGAAGTTCCCTTGAGATAGGGACTTCTCTGGTCTTGGGTTTTTACGAGAAAGAAATGAAGGATTATAGCTTACCAAAGGTTTCACACAAGTTTGGTGATCAAAGGAAAGTGTTTAGGCCAAAAAATGACGGTCTAGGAAGCTTGGAAACTCTCCCATGGAGTCTGGGCGCTCAGAGGAAGAGGAAGATGGAGAATAGCCCAAAATTTTGTAATTTTGGCCCTTATATATTGGGTCTGACCGACATGCCGCGTCGATCGCGCCACTCTGGCGCTGATCGCGCCAACTTCCAGGCGCCATCCACGCCAATCCCACGCCAACTGCACCAACCTCCAGAATTGTGGCGCTACTCGCGCCACTCCCGCGCCAACCTCCAGAGACAATGGCGCTGATCGCGCGAACCTGGCACCACCAGCGCCAGTTCCCAGTGTGCATGGCGCTGATCGCGTCGCACCTCTGCATCTGGTTTCTGCAGAAAACCATGGCGCTTCCAGCACTGGACCTCACGCCAGACTTGAGGGTCATTATATGTATCTTCTTGCAACTACATTGCACTTATTGTTTATCATCCAAGATTTTTATTCTTTCAGTTATTGCTCTTTTCTCTTTAGCCTTGTAAATGAGTCTCATTTGTCCATCAATCGTTTCACCTTCGCAAGGCAATAACATGTTTCCTTGTTAAGTACTTGCAATACTTATAGAGGGCTGCTATTGCCATTACCAATTTTGATATCAGCAGTACCCATGTGATTTTTTAATTTTTTTTCTTCTGAAAATGCCCTTCAAACGAAAATACTATTCTATTGAAAAAGTCTACAACGGAATTGTATTTTCGTTCGCACATATGGGTGTTAAAAGAAATAAAGCAACGAAAATATGATTTTATTGTATAGTATACAATGAAATCATATTTTTGTTACATATAAAGGGGTGAAAATAATAAACCAACGAAAATACAATTTTGTTGCACAATATTCCATTATTGGCTAATCCCCAATACCAACAATAGTATAGATTCATCCACCTCGATCACCATTCCAAACCCATTCACAATAACAACAACACAAATTCAAAAACAACAATACCACTTGCAACAATGGTGGTGCAGATCAACGATGGTGGTGCTTGGAATTTGACGAGATGGATGTGCACACAATTTGGAGGGGTGGCGTAGGGAAAGGTGGCACAAGAGAGAGTGGCAGCGCAGGGGTTCTAGATCTGGGCTGGGGTGAAGGAGACGATTTTAGATCTAAGGATAAGGGAAGGGGGTGTAGGGATTTGGTGAGTGGGTAAAAGAGAAATTTCACAAAGGTACAAAGGTTGGTAGTGTCAATAGCGAATCTGGTAATGAGAATAATTGTTCCCTACTTGCAGGTTGTTTTTTGGTGTAGAGGTCCAAGAAATTAAGTTCCACCTAGATGTCTTTTTCGTGGAAAGGTATATAAGGGGAGATGACGAGTTTGAGGAAATTCAAATACACCTTGGTGAGACCTTTGTTAAGCAATATGGTGAATAGATTTGTATTTTTTTAACCATGATAATTAGGGGTCTTTGCCTTCCATGTGAGACCTTAATATATTTTCACAAGTTTTGATCCTTTGGATTGATAATAAGATTAACTTTATTGTTTGATGCTAAGTCAAACGTAAAGTTTTTTGCCCATCCTCAAAATTGTATTAAGTGAAAATCGAACACATGTTTTTCCACAAACTCAATGTGTGTTGGGTGAATAGATTTGTAGTTGTTAATTGCTTGTGTACTTTGTGTGTGTGACATTTGTAAGACAATTACTATACGGGGCAAGGATCCTAATTGTGTATAATTATTCTCAATCTAAAATAATATTAATTTATCTTTATTAAATTATGTGGATAGTTATTTTATTGAAGGACAAAAGTGAAGAAAATACCTTGATATATGAATTTAGTAGAAACTGATTATTTTATATTTCTTTTACTTCAAAAAGCGAAATTAGGTCAAACAATTTTGGAAGAAAAAAATGAGATGTGAAATATATAATTTTTAATTAATGAAAAAAGTTTTGAAAACTACTTTTGAAGTGTTTACCATTCAAATGTGTGTTTGGATTTTAGTTTTATTTACCTGAACCCATTTTCAACTAAATTCAACACTCATAAGTGTGTTTGAATACCTAATAGAATAACGTTGGACACAAATTATAATTTTCAATCTACAAACAAAAAATAATGTGTGTTGGATTGAGTTGAAAGTGGATTCAATTGGATGAAACTGAAATCCAAATACACATTTTTGTTTGTGCATGGTAAAGAACAATTCTTCTATTCAATACCATTCTAATAGATATCCAAACACACTCTTATTCTCATTTTCCTTTTTATTACAAATCTCAGAATCAAAGAGTAGACTCCCTTTATTCTTATATATAAAATCCTTTCAACTAATTCACATCTTTAAGAAAAATGTTTAATTTAGTTGGTGATATTAAATTTGTTAATGAATTGTATTGCTAGTTCAACATTTTAATTTAGTTGGTGATATTAAATTTGTTAATGAATTGTATTGTTAGTTCAACAATTAGAATAGAGAGAAAAATTAATAATTTCTCTTCACTTAATTGTTTTTCACCTAATTGCTACTTATCTTCTCTGATTATCAAGAGAGAAAAAATGTTTATCTCATTAATTTCTAACATATATTTTCTTTTGGCTAAAAAATTTGTTGAATAATTAAGGATACTTTAAGAAAAAAAAATAAAGTAAGAAACAATTAGAATAGAGTCTTACAAAAAGACACAAATATATTTTTAAAAAATGACTTATATGTAGAGATGAAGCAGTGGCGGAGGCAAAAATTTTATTGAGAAGGGGCGAACATAAAAAAAAACTATATCATAAATAAAAGTACTACGAAAACAATACAAATCTAATATAAAAAAACTATTACAGAAATTAAAATCACTTCACCATACTCTACATGTTTTCATATTATTAAAATCTATAATTGAATCCATGCTAAAACTAAAAACAATTTCTTTTTCAATGTATGTAATCAAAGAATCATCAAGAAATTGGTCTTCCATTCTATTTCAAAGTCTGGTCTTGATTATCTTCACAGCTGAGAAAGATCTTTCAGTAGTTGTTGTAGAAACTGGAAGAGTGAGTACAAGCCTAATCACTCTATCAATAAGAGGGTAAATGATGGACTTTCCAGTTCTTACTAGCCCTTGACATGATTCAGATGTAGTTGATAAATTAATCAAATCTGGATGTTTAGGAATGTCAAGGTCAAAATGTTGTAACTCTATCTTCGAATGCAATTTTTCTTGTTCTATGAAATCTCTAGAATAAAATTTATCAACAAGTTTGCAAATATCATCACTATTAGATGACTTGTACTTGTTTCTTTGATCTAAAGTCATGCTCAAAGAAAGTAATTCAACAGTATTATCATTGAACCTGCTATTTAATTCTTGTAATTGATAATCAATCGTAGCACAAAAGATATTTACTCTATAAAATTTTTCAGTAGAAAAATCACCTTGTTCATTTCGGGCACGACCTCTCCTTCCAACATATTTTGCACTCATATCTGGAATGTCAATGTCATACTTTATGCAAAATTCTTGAACATGAACAAAGAAAGCATCCCAACTTGTTTCTCTTAATTTCTGAAGTAACTCTTTTGTAGTTGAAACCAAATGTAAAGCATTTGAAATATCTTGAGACTTTCGTTGCAAAACTTGACAAAGGACTTCAATAATACCCATAATTTCCTTCATAAGGTGCAACATGATGACAAAATCAAAAGATGTCAATGATGAGTATGCATTATCTGCATCTCCACGATGTGATGATGTCTTTCCTTCATTAGAAATATTTTCAAGAACTTCACATACGACTTTAAACATTTTAAACAAACTACATATTGAATTGTAATGAGAACTCCAACGAATAGCTCCAACTCGATGCAAAGTACCAATCTGATTAAGACCAACTCCTGATTCGAGTTCATCGATAGCAATCATTCTTGCAATTTCACTTGCTTGGGCAACCTTTAACTCATCATTACGTTTACAAGAAGAAGTAACAATATTAACTATGAAGTTAATTTTTCAAAAAATTGATGAACATGTTTTACCTCATGAGATGCGACAACCAAGGCAAGTTGAAGGCGATGAGCTAAGCAATGGACATAATAAGCATATGGACACTCAGCGCAAATTAAAACCTGCAATCCATTCCATTCACCTCGCGTATTGCTAGCTCCATCATAGCCTTGCCCTCTAATATTTTGAACATCAAAATTATGGTGACGAAGAGTGTTTGATATTCCATGTTTCAAAGCCTTAGCACTTGTATCTTCCACATGTACAAGACCAAAAAACCTTTCCCGTATAAAACCATTTTTATCTACGAATCTCAAAACAATAGCCATATGCTCTTTTTTAGATACATCACTAGCTTCATCAACAATAAGACAAAACTTGGGATTAGAAATTTCTTCCCATATTGTGTTTTTAACCTTTTCAGATAAAACATGAAGTATTTCCTTTTGAATTTGAGGGGAATTATATGATGCATTTTGAGTAGCTTTTTTTAAAACAACTACTGCAACTTCTTGGTTATAGGAAGCTAAAAATGTAACATCCCCAAAATTATAAAAATGTGATGATAATTGGTTACAAGTATGTTTAGAAAAAAAATAACTATATCACTCTTTCCATGATGTAGAAATTACTAGAAAACCCTTAAGATGAAAATTTCAAAAATGCCCTTGGACATTTTTGAAAATAACCAAAATACCTCTAGGTTGAATGGCATAATTACCAAAATGTCCCTAGGCAAAAAGTGCTCAAATAACTTTAGAAATTTTGTAGAAACTTGGTGAAATTATAAAATACACTTAGCTGACTAAGTATCAACATATTTTGTGACACAAAACTCTAGAATAAAATTTCTACAAATTTTGGAAGATGACAACTTTGAGGCTGTATTCAAGAAAACTCAAGCATCAGAAAAATATGGAAAAATGGTACATAAAATCTATAGAATTTTCTCTTAATTATAGGATGAATAGACCTATT
>PYAF01004650.1:492710-510071 GCA_007407185.1 Glycine tomentella
TGTACGAAACTATGAATATATGAACCTGGACGTAATAACGTGCCATAGTCAAAGTTAATATTTAAGAATTCTAAATGTTTTAATTGAAATTTTTTTCATTTTTAAAATTCTGTATTTGGATAAAATAATTAAATTTTTTTATTTTTAAAATTTTATATTTGGATAAAAAAATTGAATTTCTTCATTTTTAAAATTTGTATATGATAAATAATTGTAGAAATATTTTTATATTACAAAATTACATTAAAAACTTCCACTCATAATATAAACATCTCCATTTAAAGTATCTACTATTCAATTTTCAAGTCATCAAGTTATCACCAACTAGTGAAAACTTTTATGTTCCTAAATTATACCATCCATGAGTATAACCATATATAAAAAAGGCATGTAAATCACATATGCATAAATATACAACTGACAAGAAATTCCAAAATTTAGTTTTTAAAATTATGAGTGTTACAGCAGAAGAATGTGAACGTGAATGTAAATAAAAATAATAATAATTACCTTATCAACATTGACATCAGGTAATCAGGTTAAGACTTTTCACCAAAGACTATTTGAGCATAAACATCAAATCTCACACCTCCTCTTATGCTGACATAAATATTTTGTTGATAGTTTCACAAGATAGACAAAGAGTTTCCTCAAAGCGAGAGTTAGAAGTCTCATAACAGGATTTTTTGGATACCATTTCTTAAAATCTCCCGTTCGCAGATCAAATGTGCTATGAGTTGATGGGCAAACTATGCACCCATCCTGTATTAAGAAAGAAATTCCAAAAGATAATTGGATTTTCAAATATGGTGACTAAATCAATAACCATTTAACCTAATAGCCAATTGATGAAGGAGGTGAGGTGACCTACGTGAGCTTGGCATTGAGCAAACCTTCAGTGCATACGCCTTCAATAGGGGACCTATTCTCAACAGCCAAAACTTGGTCTTTGTACCAAAGCAACATTATGGTCTCGTTGTCTTGAATTATCACGTGTCGCTCCCCATTCGACAGCGCCGCCAGAGGCACCACCAGAACCTAGTTGTCGCTGGACACCAACGAGTCCTCTGCAACGGAAATTTGGACTATCTTATATGTGAGTTGCGGAGTGGAATGGTAATGAAGCAGAGGGTGGTGCGGTGCGAGCGTCTATCGAAGAAGAGAATTTCAATTTCTCATGTTTTAAAAAGAAATTAAAATTCCACATTTTTAGTTGTTTTAAATTTTGTTTTAAAATTCTAAAAATTTAAATTCTTCATATAAAAACATTCAAACAATGAATTTTAGATTAAAAGTTTTTAAATTCTTTTATAAATTACTTTCCTCAGTTAAAATTCTCTGTTTATGAACATATTGGGTGCAGAAAATAACAGTCTTAAGTTAGGGATAATTAAGGTGATTGGAACAAAAGAAGAAAAAAAATACTGGAAAGACAAGAAACAAAGATTAAAGAGTATTTGATTCATCTCTCATTTTAAATTTTTTTAAATAATTTTATATTATTGAGTGATTAATATATATCTAAAATCTATTAAATTTGCAAAATTATTTCTAAGACAAGTGCTTCAAAAGTAAAAAACAAAAACAACTCAGAAATATTTTTTTTTCTATTTTCTTTTAAGTTCTTTGTTCACGCGAAACAAATAAATTTTAGAAAACAAAAATATGCGCATGCAACAAACACTTTTTTTATATAAAAAAAAACACTTTTAAATATGTTCAGAAGATAAAAAAGAATTGAAACACAAAAAACAATTAGGAAAAAAAATAATTTTTAAAAACAGTAAATAAACAAAAGCTAATTTAGAAATAATTTGTTTCTAAACTATTTTAAACACAATAAAAAAACAAAACAACTTTAGAAACAGTAGACGGTAAAAAAAAGTTATTAAATTATTTGTTTCTCTTCCGGCCTCATTTTTCGTGTTTTCTGTCATTTTATATAATTAAATGACGTTCTCATACTACTTACTCAATTAAAATTATATAATAATTTTCAGTTATTATTCTTTAATTACTAGTAGTAACTTTCTTAGAATATAAAAAAAAAAACTTTACATAAATATTTATTTTAGTTTTTGAAAGTGTGAGAATAAGAAATTGGCTCTTAAAAGATAAAAAAAAATGAAATAGTCTTTAAATATATTAAAAAAAATATGACAAATGATTAAGTAGATAATAAAATGATAAATTAATATTTAAATATATTTTAATAGTAAAATGATCTCACAAATTTAATAATCAAATCAGTCTATTATAATTTTTACGTATTTAAAAATTAAATTTAAATTTTTTATTTTTATAAATCAATTTGTGATCTTCTCACCTTCAAGAGCAAAATGAATATTTATTCCAAAAGCTTTTATTAAAATAAATAGACAGTAGTAATATTTGTGTTCTCAAAATTCTAGAACGATACGGAAGCTCTTAAAAATTAAAATCCTATGATATCTGCGTCTTAAACCAAATAAACAGCGATTTTGAATAAATAGATGTTTTTTGTTTTGGTAACGCCACGGCGCCAGCGTGATTGTCCCGGTTTAGGGTCCGCAAACCCTGAACGGTCAAAGAGCCTGCCACGTCAGCTAGATTCCTTTCACATTTCATTCACATTTTTGCGTTTCCCAAAATAACCTCCAAGACCCAATAAAATGATTTGACCAATCACAAACAAGGCTCATCTCACATTCTTACCAGTGCCTCGCGTCGCGGACACAGAACAGAGCTTGCAGCAGCGATTTCTCATTTCTCATTTTTCACACACTTCAACAATGGCCAAAACCTTCAAATACATCATCCTCGGAGGAGGAGTTTCCGCTGTTAGCTCCACACCTTCTCTTTCTCTCTCTCTTCATCTTCACTTTTTTTTTTTTTTTTTTTTTTTTTTTTTTTTTTTTTTTTTTTTTTTTTTTTTTACCGTTACTTCGTTTTTTTCACTCTCGATCGGTTTTTATTTTACTCTTGCTTTCAATCCGTGATGCGATGTTCTGATCTCGATATTCTCTAGTGTAATCTACGGTTAACTCCGCGTGCTCCTTGATCCGTTTGAGTTCACTAACGGAATCGGAGGAGAACGGAATTTTAGAATTAGTTAGGTCGATTCGTGTTTACTGCTTCCTTTCACTTCTGTTACAGCTTGGATTGCGTGTTTCCGAAATGCGAAAACCGTGATCGTTGTGGAAACTCTTTGATTTTCTCGTGTTTTGACTTTTGGATGCTGTGGCTAATTAACTTTTTTCGAAATCGCAGGGTTATGCGGCGAGGGAGTTTGCCAAACAGGGCGTCAAGCCAGGGGAGTTGGCTATCATTTCCAAAGAAGCTGTATAATTCTTAGATTACTAAACAGTCCGTTTCGCTATATGTTGATGCTTCTATCGTGCAGTATTTGATTTTGATTGCATTTGGACATGTTATGTTGTCTATTTGTCTTGTTGATTGTTATGAGCAACGTATCAAACTGCAATTCAAATTTTGAATTTTCAAGCTTGTTTTTGAATCATAAATTGTATCAAATTCTAAAATTCACTGGTACATGTGATAATTTTAAACTAGAAAATGACCGAAAGTTTCGAGTTCATAAATTGTAGCTTTGTATGTGAACCTTCTATTTTCGAAGATGGAAAATGGAGCAATGGAATAGCCAAATACAATGTATAGAATGTTTGAGTGATCATGCGAAACTCCGTCTTCAGAAGAATGAAAATTTAACATCTGAAAAAACGGATATGGTGTGTTTAGCAGTGCTCCTTTAGCCCCTTTTTTTAATTTTGTTTAATCATTCAAGCTTATCAGACGTTTCAATTTCTTTGATAAGAAATGGTAAAACAGTGTAAAAAAAAAAACAAAAAAAAAAAAAAACATTGAATTGTGCAATTCATATCAATGATATGGAATCACCCTGATTCATGCATGTATAGTAGATTCTTCACATAATATGAATAGTTGGGTAGTCAAATCATATCGAATTGTGAATAGTAAGCTTCTAATAATTATGGTTCAAAGTATAATCTTTAATTGGACCTCTTATAAGGGCAGTATTTTTAACTTATCCTCTTTGGTTTTTATTAATATATTTGAATAGAAATGGTTCTGTTTTCAGTTTAACGTATAAGGTTTATTAAGATGTGTTATGGCGGTTTCCTTGAATTGTTATATTTGGTTGCAAGCTTCCAATGGCCATGATGGTGAAGCAAATTTCATGCATATTCTTTGTAGTATCTCCAATAGTTCTCTTCTACATTTTTCTTTTCAGATTTTGTATCACATTTTTATCTCTTGAACCTCTTGCGGTTATTTTTTTTCCTTTATAATGCCTTATCTATCGTATGTTTGCACAGGTAGCACCTTATGAACGTCCTGCTCTGAGCAAGGCTTACCTTTTTCCAGAATGTAAGTTTGTAATGCTATTATGTCTATCAGTCTATTGTCTATCCTGGGCTTTTCATCTCTGTCGAATTCTCTATTAAAATTTAAATATAAGCTTGCCTTGCTCGTCTCATGAATATTTTTACCTTGATGTCACAATTGGATTTTGCAGCCCCTGCTAGACTTCCTGGGTTCCATGTCTGTGTTGGAAGTGGAGGGGAAAGGTTGCTTCCTGAGTGGTACACAGAGAAAGGTGACTTTGGCTTTCACCCACATTGTTTTAGTTCAGCATTATTACTGGATATTGTTAGGAATCAATAGTTGATTATACTATTATATTAAGTGCAAGGAAAAGTAGATGAAAAAGTGGATCTTCACAACAATTTTCTAATATGAACTTACAAATTGAATTGATGATTGCAGGGATAGAGTTAATACTTAGCACAGAAATAGTAAAGGTGGACCTTGCTGCAAAATCTCTGATCAGTGCGGGAGGAGAAACATTCAGCTATCAGATTTTGATTGTTGCAACTGGCTCAACAGTAAGGATGCTTGTGGATAGTAGAGATGTTGCATTCTTTGTCCCCGTTTGCCTCATACTAATGCTAATAATATTATTTTTCAGGTTATAAGGCTGACAGATTTTGGTGTAGAAGGAGCTGATGCGAAAAACATCTTTTATTTGAGGGAGGTTGATGATGCTGACAAATTGTACGAGGCAATCAAGGCAAAGAAGAATGGGAAAGCTGTGGTTGTTGGGGGAGGATACATTGGTCTGGAGCTTAGCGCAGTGTTGAAACTCAACAATATTGATGTTACCATGGTCTACCCGGAGCCTTGGTGTAGTAAGTGGATGTTTCCTTTTACACCTCCCACTCTCATGTGTTACCCGCACATTTGTATTTTAAAAAAGTTATAAACTAACATTGTAAACTGATGTTACAGTGCCACGACTTTTTACGGCTGGTATAGCTAAATTCTATGAGGAGTATTACAAAAATAAGGGTGTCAATATCATTAAAGGAACTGTTGCCGTTGGATTCACTTCTAATTCCGATGGAGAGGTATGGTTGCATGTGATTTTGGAACCCTGTCCTGGGATGGCATTTTAAAGTTTCTATTTCGTAATCAAACTCACCATGGCTTTCATCCATCATTCAGGTAAAAGATGTCAAACTAAAGGATGGCAGGGTCCTGGAAGCTGATATTGTTGTTGTTGGTGTTGGAGGAAGGCCTCAAACAGCCTTAGTCAAAGGGCAGGTTGAAGAGGAAAAGGGTGGAATCAAGGTCAGTGATACCATATCCGATTATTCGGAGGCTTGTTAACAGGCTATAAAATGTTGTTATCCCAAGTCGTGAATATTGATTCTTGTTATCAATATCAATGATGCCATTTGTTTTGGTTGCAGACCGATGCTTTCTTCAAAACTAATCTTTCCGATGTATATGCTGTCGGTGATGTTGCTACTTTCCCTTTGAAATTATACGGTGAATTGAGAAGAGTTGAACATGTTGATCATTCTCGCAAATCAGCTGAACAGGCTGTGAAGGTAAGTAGCTTACCTAAATCTGTCAGCTCATGCACAAAACATATATTTATCATTGCCCCGGCATGCCCTCTCTAGCTACTTAGTAGATATCTGCTTAGACGTTTCTTTTTCTGGTCCTCCAAATCAAAGTTTCTGAGTTAAGAGCCATGCTTGCAGACTGCAGTGCTGTTTCTCATTCTGTGATAACTTGTTTTATGTAGGCCATCAAGGCAGCTGAGGAAGGAAAAACAGTTGAGGAGTATGATTACCTTCCATACTTCTATTCCCGATCATTTGATCTGTCTTGGCAATTCTATGGCGACAATGTCGGAGACACAGTACTATTCGGAGACAACAATCCTGCGTCGTCAAAGCCTAAGTTTGGGACATACTGGATTAAAGATGGGAAAGTTGTCGGGGTCTTTCTGGAAGGTGGAACTCCTGAAGAGAACCAGGCTATTGCTAAAGTTGCTAAGGTCCTGCCTCCGGTTGCGGATGTAGATCAACTTGCTAAGGAAGGCCTTTCCTTTGCTAGTAAAATATAATGGTTTTAATAGGGAAGGATAAAAATGCTCGGTGGTCTGCATAGAAGATTGTATCTGATCTGGCTTTATTTTACTCTGGATTATGCATTACATAAACTTTATTTTGTGTTTTTCGTTTGATGTGGTTGCAATGGTATATGTATGTATATATATATATATATATATATATATATATATATATATATATTGCCGTATCTATTCCATTTCTCTGGCCACTTTTTGGGTTTCTGTTTACGATTTCCAGACTTGATAAACGCATCTATTTGCACTGCAGGAGTGTAAAGCTAAAACATAGAAATAAGATTTACATGGCATCTGGTTGCAAATTGTTTTTAATTCCTGAGGATCTTTATATGAATTCTATTTGCACTGCAAGAGTGTAAAGCTAAAAAAAAAAGAAAATAAAACATAGAAATAAGATTTACATGGCATCTGGTTGCTAATTGTTTTTAATTCCTGAGGATCTTTATATGAATTGTTGGGTTTTATGTTAAGCCGAAGATTCGTAAAAAGAAAAAAAGAAAAAAGTTGCGTATAAAAGTAATTCTCATGAACGATTTCTGACCCAGTTGTCTCAGTTTCATTCTCATGGGAGGAAGATTTGTCATATTCTCATGCAATAAGAATATTTAATTAGAATGATAAAAATGCTCCCCTATCTATGGCCGTTGAAACTGCAACCGTCTTCTGATCAAGCAGAGTTCAAACTTCAAACATGGTGGGCAAAACTGTTCCATTTTTCATGTTTGTCTGCCAACTCGTCTATTTTTTTAGGAGACATTATAAAAAACACTTTTTTATAATGTGTCATGCTAAACTAGTTGAAAAACACTTTTTTTTAACACACTATTAGTTTCTGAAATTTATTAAAAATCTTAGAAGGTCTACCTTTTTATTTAAGGAGTTCCTATGGCCATCATGTCTGTTACAGGAACTTAAATAAAATTAAACACTTCAATTCTCTAATCCTCACAAGAAATAAAAATAAACAATTAATGACATTTATTATTTATGGACTAAAATAATTAAAGAATGATTAATGCAAAGGACAATTAAAAAAGAGTTTTATAAAAATGGACAAGAAAACTCGTGCTGTGTTCATTTAAAATAATGAGTATACATTGGCTATAATTTGTTGCTTTTAAGTTAAAAATATGCTAATTAGTGCCCTAATGATTAAGAAATCCAAAATAATAGTTCTTTTTGTTGAAATTTACATTGAAAGTGTATTGAAAATCACCAAGGTGATGGAACAAAGCTTTGGATTAGCCAAGTTGGTTTGGCGGGTGCACCATACTGGCCTGCCCGTTCCAAGTTGAGAGTTGAGTCTTGGGACCTTCGCGAAGGCACAGGTCTCTTGGATCCTAGACAAGGGGGCACCGCGTGACAGAGCCAGTACTTTAGTCATAGGAACCTTATTGAGAAGGATTATGTGTCATTGATCACTTTAGCAAAAAATAATGATCACTATATATGTAGAAGTTTGCTAACTTACAATATTATATAATCAACAAAATCATCAACCAAGGTGGAAGTAAGAAAGTTGGAATCCAACATCTTAATATCATTTCATTTGGCAATTCATATATAGCCTTAACCAAGGAGAGTAGTAAGCTAAAAAAACTTAAAAACAAAAACATAGAAATAAGATTTACATGGAATCTGGTTTGCAGATTGTTTTTAATTCCTGAGGATGTTTATATGAATTGCTGGGTTTTATGTCAAGCGCAAGATTCGAAAGAAAAAAGAATTTGCATGTAAAAGAGATTCTCGTGAACGATTTCTGTCTAGTTGTCTCAGTTTCATTCTCATGGGAGGTGGATTTGTCATATTCCCATGCAATAGTAAAATTTAATTAGAATGATCAAAATGCTCCCTTCTATGACCGTTGTTGGAAACCACTGACCAGCTTTTACTTTGGTGTAAGCATCTTCTGCTCAAGCAGAGTTCAAACATGGTGGGCAAAATTGTTCCTATTTTTTGTTTGCTTGCCAACTCATACCTGTTTTTTTAAGAGATCAGATCCTCTGAATGGATCAAGGAAAACAGGACATTTAACTTTGATTAGTTGATGCCGCTTGCTGAACTGGTATGGCAAAATTTATTGAAAATCACAAATGAACAGGTATTATTTCTTATTTAACGAGTTTTGTAATTTTGTAATCCCTTTCTTTATAAATGTGTAAAATTATCTGCTTCTTCAAGCCTCCACTCTCCCTACTTTTTTTCACATTCACTCTCATATGAATACTCATTTCATGAAGTGATGATTCTCATGAACATACTCTCATTTCATATGAACTTCATTGTTTTAACATGCATCTGACATACCCTCTAATGCATTTGTACGAATTAATATAAAAATCAAATCCAAATGTGTGTATTTTATCTTCAAAATTCAAATACATTCCTAATATGCATTTGATGTATCTTGTTATGATTTAATATCAACTAAACAATTTAATAAGTTATAACTAAATATCATATGCTCTCAATGCTTGTCTTTTTATGCTTTTAATATCAATGATTTAACTTAACTTCTTATATAATTTTCAATATTTTTAATTTCAATTTCATTTTTTTTATAAATAATTAAAAATAACAATATATCATAATATAAATCATTCATCATAAATCTAAAATATAATTTATATGTTAAAAAATATTTACTTATTGTAGATTTTAATTAAAATAATATATATATATATATATATTTAAAAGTATTTGTTTATTATAAATTTTTAGTTTTACATTTATTAAGTATAATGTACAGTAATTTTTAATAAACATTAACTAATGGTAATGTGTTAGAAAATAGTATATCATGAGCACTCATTGTCTGTTATATCTAGGGTTTCTCCCACGGCTTCTGTTTTCAATCTCCCATTGAAATTTCCTTGCAAATCACCATTGTGAGAGTTTGTAACACCGTGCCTTTCCCTGTTCACCTTCTTTTCCCTAAATTACACACTCCATATTCAACCATGACACATTGACCTTTCCTCAATTTCTTAATTAACAAGACAAATGCTATCTAAGGCTCTAACCGTAAGTTTACATTGTTAAGAAATCAAAAGTAACGTTGTAATGTGATGTTATTACCTCCACCGTAATTTGTAATTCATTTCCAAACGTGATTTTTAGTAAAAACCTATTACTGATTCTTTAATCAGTCTCCTTAGCAAAATTTAATTTAGTCAGATGTGTCCGAATCTACACTAAAGTTTCTATATAAATATGCAGTGACTGATAGATGAGAACAAACTTTATAACAATTTATTTTCTTTCCATTGGTAAACTTGGGAGAGGGCAAATCAAGTAAAGGCCTTTCAGTGAGTATTCTATATAAACATGCTGTTAACGCCTCAGACATAATGTGCATCCATTTTCTCGACATTCGACATCGGTTTTAACTACAAAGTACATACGCGTTTGCTCGACATATTCTAGCATGTTTGATCTACGTTATTGATAGTTTTGATACTTTCACGCTTTTCATTAAAATTGACGTGATTTCAGTCTTTCAAAAACTCGGGCACATCATTCACCAATCTATTGGATTGGGAGGGTGAAAACATAGAATATAAAAATAAAAGAAAAATATTTAAATTAAAATAAAATCTAATTCGTGTTAAGTGCTAAATCCACATGAGTAATATGACTCATTATTTACCTTCAATTTATCTCTTCCTCCCTCTATTAGTCTACTTCCATCGTGCCCAATGGAGGCTAAGCTTATGTTTGGTCGAAGGAAAAAGGAAATAAAAAAAAAAAGCTGAATCTTTTGCTTCTTATTTCAAATATCAGAATCCAAAAAAAAAAAAAAAAAACAATAACAATTTAGGACCATTTGTTTAAAATTATAAACAAGATATATCAAATGTTTTTTTATTAGACATGTGATTTGTTTATCAAAATAAAAATATTTTTTAAAACAAAAATAATTTAGACAAATACACTGAAAAAAAAAATCACTTATTTAATTAAAATAAACATTTTTTCAACAAATAAGTATAAATAAACTGTTCCTTAATCTTCAACAAATAAGTACAAATAAACTGTTCCTTAATTTCTAAATTGATAATTCTGATCTCTAAATGTGTAAACTACAAGCATTTAAATCTTTTAAAAGAACAAAATTTTGATTGTCTGAAACAAGTAACAATTCAAGTGCTTTTTACACAAAAATAGAATTGAAATACATTGCTATATATACCAATTCACTCAGCTTAAATCTTGTTTAAATAAATTTCACAATAAATACTTGTAGATAAGAAGAAGAGAAAAAGGTAAAACAAATCTAATTTCTCTCAAAAGAAAAAACCAACTTATACAATCTCAACTATTTTAAAAGCTCATTCACTTTACTTCAAAAATTAATTTAATTTAACTTGCAAGATTTACTTCACATAATAACCATAGTCAAAAGGTAAAACAAGGAATAAGCTTGACTGAGATTTACGAAAATGAAATTCCATAACATCAAAACACTAAAATATCAAACCAAATTCATCCAACTTGGTTGGTCATTGATATTAAAAAACACAGTAAATTACTCCTTAGAACAAAACTTTGACAAACTCATGCTCTAGTGTTAATTAAGAATATGTTCTGGACAAAAAAGCTGAATAGACTACACCGATTAATCGAAGAGACTGAAACCCATATCCTGCATCACAAAACAAAATGAAGGATAAACAATCAGAAAAACTTCAGATTACCCAAATAAATTTACAAGCATGAAATTTGCACCAACAGAAAGCTAGTTATTACACAAAGCTACTTCGTATTGAAAGGCAAGATGTGCTTTGATATATATGTCCAACCAACAAGAAATTCAGAACCATTTTAATTACAGAATATGCAACTCAATTAGTATAGACTCACCAAACAACCACAAGTTTAAAACCATTCATAGTGTTTTTGGATCAGCGTTCGTAAAATTGATTTTGAAGTTATGTTTGGATGATTTTTACCTTGAAAGCAAGTTTAATGTAAAACTTGGCTTAAATTTTTAAAGTCAACGCAAAAGCTATGTTTTTTCACCTGTAGTCTAATCGAGAATTGGGGCAAAATCAATTTTACCTAATACTAACGAAGCATTTATATTTCTACTAAAATTACATTGAACTGGAAGTAAAATCAATTCTGATGCTGTCCACAGTCAAACCAAACACACACACACACAGTGCATCGCATGCCACAATTAGAAATGCAACAAATTGATTATAGCAGCAGGGGTGGAAAGAAACACTTACATCATCAGATTCCTCTTTCTCCTCCACTTTTTCCTCTTTTTTTGCCTCAGCAGCTGGAGCAGCAGCAGCACCACCTCCCCCAGGAGCTGCAGCGACGGCAACGGCACCACCACCACCAGAAGGAACCGAGGCCAACTTTTCCCTACCGGCAGCAATAAGCTCAACTATATCCTTACCCTTAACTTCAGACAAAAACGATTCAATCCTATCTTCATCTGCATCTACTCCAACTGCAAGTCAAAAACAAAAATATTACCCATTTCTCAACCTGATATCTACGCAAATACGCAACAACTATATTAGAATGTGGGTTTGAACCTAACTCAACCCCAAAAGCTAGCTCTTAGGGTGAGAATTGTTCTCCACTTATATACTCTGACTTGGTACTATCTCTAGCTGATGTGAGACTTGGGTTATTCTCAATACACCCCCTCACGCCCAGCACTTTTGGGCTTGGTGCGTGGATAACATGGTGGGTGACCCGTTAATGGATCTAGGATAGGCTCTGATACCATATTAGAATGTGGGTTTGGACCTAACTCAACCCCAAAAGTTAGCTTATAGAGTGAAGATTGTTCTCCACTTATATACTCTAACTTGGCACTATCTCTGGCCAATGGCCAATGTGAAACTTGGGTTATTCCCACATTCTAATAAACTAAATAAAACGAACACGTTTCCCCAATTTTTGCATTAATGCATAAAAAAATCAAATGAGGCAAGCAAATCACAACAAAAACCTAATTAACAGCAAAATAATAAATTGTCATTGATACCTAAACCTAATTAATTAGCATGAGTCATTTAATTTTACAGATTAAAAAAATTTAAAAAAAAAAGGATTTTGATGGAAGAGAAGAATGTACCGGAGCCAAGGATTTCCTTGATGACATCGGCGGAGGGGCTGTTGTTGCCACCGAGGACGGCGAGCAAATACGCAGCGATCACCTTCATCTTTCTGCGGAATCACACACTTTAATTAGTAACACTTGTAAAAAGGTAAGAACACAGAGAGAGAAGAAGAAGAAAAACGAGAGAACCTGAGAGAGAGGGTGAAGATGCGAACGAGAACAAACGGCGACTTCGAAAGGTTATGCTATGGCGCTGTTCTTTTTGAAGTAGTGCTACTAGGGTTTGGTTTTGCTGAAAGAAAGTAACCGGTTCGTGGGCTTTGTTACCCGCACCCGTGGGCTTTTCCTTCCTGCATATCCCTCTTTTGCTTCCTGCACTCCCAATTTTATAATATTCCCACACTGCCCTTCTCTTGTTATTGCTTTCTTTCTCATAAACCTATTTCGACTAAATCTCTTCACACCCATGTACCTACCTCGAGGCTTCTTTCACAATGTTCCCTTTTTATTGCATTTTGTTTCTAACTTTTTATTACATTCTTTTGTGGTGTTCCTATCTTGTTGTGTTATTTGCATGTGGCGGTTGCGTTAGGTGGAGGTGGGGAGCAGTGGTGTTGAAGGTTAGGGTTGTGCAGGGGAGGAAAGGAGGTCTTGACTGAAGGGTAAATTTGTCCTTTAATTGTTATTATGGGTGCAAGAAGCAAAAAAAAAGGCATGTAGAAAGTAAAATCCGCACCCGTGTTGTAAGACCCGTGTTGCATCGAGTATGGGCCGTGATACATGATTTGGATGTTCTTTATATGAAAACTCGTAGGCCATTTCTTTTCTCATACTCACCTTTTTGGATTGTTCAAGCTTCCCTTTTTATATTATTTCAATTTCAAATGATTAAATATGAATTTAGTTTACGTAAATTGATGTTTTTTTAATTTTGGCTCTCGTAAGTTTTTTACTCCAATTGTAATTTCTATTAATTTGTGTTTTTTTTTTATAAAAATTTTAGTCTCATAAAAAAAATCATTTTTAATTCATATAAGTTCGTAATGAATTGAAAATTTGTATTATCAGATCATGATGGCCAAGAAATTGAAACACATTGCTACTGTTGCTGGTCTAGTATTTTAGGTGTTGTGCCTATATCATTCTCTGAATTTCTGCCGCTGCGAAACTGTAATCGTAAACAAATTGAAAAGGTTAAGGCGAAGGAGAGAACGCGCGTGGAGAGAGTATGCGAGGTGCGGTGAAAATCACATAATTTTAATTCGAAATTAAATCAGAACAGTATGATTTTAGCCGATGGCTATTATTTAATCCTCTCATCTCTCACCATAACACACTCGTCTCATGCTCACTCTATATATAAAGGAAGAAAGAAATCATATTTTATGAAAAAAAATATTTTATATGTAAATAAGATGATTAAATTTAAATTATATAATTATATATGAAGTGTTAAAATTTAATGTGATGTGATTAATAATTACTTAAAAAGTCACATGACTTTTTTAAAAACTCATATAATTTTTAAGATTAAATTTTGATTATTCAATTTTATTATATGATTTAAATTTAATCATTTCACTTTATTTTCTTTTCATAAAACATGTATCATATATATATATATATAATGAGAGATTAATTTATAATGATATAATTTTGATAATTATTATATCATTTTATAACTTTCAATTAAATACTATTTTCTTAAAACTCTCCGTTGGATTGAAAGTTCTTTTTACATAAATCACATATGCAAAATTTTATATTAATCTAAAATCATTTACTATCTCGTTTATACAGATCAAAATCGACGTAATATAAACATTTTAAAATATACTAAAATATGAATCATTTGATTATCTTCTTATTGTTCAATTTTGACAAAATTTGATACAAACAATCTTAACAATATATAAATATAATTCAACCTTTAGATCAATAAAAATCATATTTTATATCAAGTTATAAAAATAATATAATAATTATCAAAATTACATTATTTATATATATATATATATATATATATATATATATCACATCCATCCCCATCCCTTTTCTCTCATTTCTTTCATTTTTTTCCTTTTGCTTGCCACCATTATCGTTTCCATCCTTGTTCTTTTTTTCGCCTCGTCATCTTTGGAGAGTAATTTTTTTTATTTTGCAAATTTTTTGAAAATTAATTCTCATAATATAGATTTTGTATATATTCATTTCCCTTAGTTTGCGAGAAAAGACTATGTATAAAAGAATCATTCTCTGACTGTCTATTTAGAGTTGTTCACATATGGATGGATTGACCTTGGTTCATGAGCACATAATGCATATGGTATGGTTTACATTTACTTTATTTACAAAGTATATTTCAAATTTTTAAAAACAATACTTAATTGTCTAATTTTAATGTTTATAGATAGATATAGGGAAAGAAGAAGCAAATGTTGATACTTAGAGGATTTTTTGGTAGAGTGAAAAAAATAGAGTGGATGAAAAATATAAAAAAAAGGTGAAGAGAATTAATAGAGGAGTAATAAAATAAAAATTAAAGGTGTTTCGTTAAAGAAAATAAAAAAAAAGATTAAAAAAATTGAACCTAGAATGGATGGAAATAAAAAAGGTAAAAAGAAATAGATGAGTAATAAAGTAAAAATTAAAGATATTTAATTAAAAAAGAAAAAAGATAAATAAATGAATAAAATATGTAAGAAATAATATAATGAGATTTATCGTTTTTAAAAATATTTTTACTTTCTTTCTCTCACACAAAACATCACAAATTAATTTCATCATCACTCTACTCCATTGTAATTCTCTCCTACCAAATATGGGATGGTGATATTAGAGATATTTTTTGGTACTTATATCATAAAAAAAGGGTTTGTTTAAATTATCTCAATTGCGCGAAGGAACTCTAATCTAACAATATTTTGATGGATTATGTAATGATTATAATTGAATTGAACGCTCATAAGTAGAGTTTGATAGTTCGGATTTTGCACTAAGGTAGTTGTCCATCGTGTATTTTACGTAGTAGTATAAATAAGTGAAGTTTTCATTTTTCTAGGAAATTTTCTTTAATTTCTTCCTTTGTCTTTTGTATTGACTTTTAACATAAAACCGGGTGTAATGTTTGATTGTTTGTTCCATGAGAAAATAAGTCCATTTATATTCTCATGCATAATTGGACCTGGCCGACAGACTTGAAAAAAGAAAATATCGCTATATAGTTGTACGTATTTCCAAATATAGTTAATGACATAGGTTCCAAAACTTTATAAAACTACTAATTTTTAACACAGCTTTATATTAATTAAAGAAATGTGATCAATTAAATGTATGTATTACCCCAAGTCTCTAATAAAAGACTTCATATTAGGAGATTTTGAACCACCTAATATCTATTATTAGTATTATATATTGATGTAGGTAATCTATCTATTTTTATTATGAATGTAATGTATTTCTTTTCCACTTCTTTTATTGGCTATATATGCAATAATTTTTCATAGTCGTGAGGAGTTTGAAGTGATATACATAAGGTCCTAAGTTTAAATCTCTTATTACAATAAAAATATATTAGAAATGAGAAGTAACATTGATTTATATAAATTATAAAGGAAAACATACGAAATGTTTAAATAAAAAATGAAATATATATATATATATATATAGTCTGCTGAAAGCGATTTTATGTTTTTATTAATTTTATTTAAATTTCCTGATTTATTTTGATGGTTAATTTCATTTTAAAACGACACGTTGTATTTGTGCTTATCTGAATCTTCAGAAGCTCATAAAACTATTCCAGTAATATGTACAAATTTTAATGAACAATGTCAAAGCACAAGTTTGCTCTAAAAACTAACATCATCGAGGCAAAATACAAGGATTTTATAAATATAATGCATATTCCATATAACGGTTCAACACGACGCAGAGACCTCGACCCCCGTGCCACATTTTTTTAAATTATTTACCTAAAAGCCACGGGGATCTAACTAATTCCCAGAGTGCCACGCGGTCTACTTCGCTGGCCAGTCCAGTGAAATAGGTTGGCTGAGGTGGCGCTTTCCTGATGGCCACCTATTTCGCTATACCATCCAGCGAAATAGGTAGCTGACCGTTGGGCAGCTTATGTGGCGTGGCCTATTTCGCTGGACCCAGTAGCGAAATAGGCACGTAGTAACCCAAAAAGCGAGGCCGTTACTGCCACGTGTCACTGCTGGACCTATTTCGCTGGGGTGGGTAGCGAAATAGGCCACGTGCCCCAGCATAAATACCCCACCCCCCGTGCTGGTCCCCCCCCCCCTCCCTCTTTCAAAATTTTAAATTCTTCTTCTCTCTTTTGGCTTTTGGTGAGTTTCTTCTTTGGTTTTTGGTGTGTGATTCTTGAGTGGAATACAATATTACAAGTAAGTTTTCTTTATATAATTTATTTTATCAGCATTTTAATTATTATATGTTGTTGATTATTAGAGGATAAAACATTAGGTTAGAGGATAAGTGTTGAAACAATAGGTTAGACGATATGTTGTTGAAACTTTAGGATAGAAGACAAGTAGTTTGATATTTTGTAGGATATAATTTATTTTGTTTTGTAGATGTTTTTAGTAATTTATATTTTTTATTGATTGTTGATAAACATTAGTTGTTTGATTATTTGAGAATTTTATATGATAAAAAATATAATTTGAATATATATTTAGATATAGTTAATTTCATTTAATGACATTGAATTAGGAGTAATTTGTCATTATTGTAATTAAATGTATATAATTATTGTAATTTGTAATTATATGTATATAGTTATTATAAT
>PYAF01004650.1:518271-535237 GCA_007407185.1 Glycine tomentella
GTTATATATAATGCTATAATTTATATAATATGTTGACAAATTTCATTTCCTTACTCCTATTTCATATATTGTCTAATTTTAATTGGTTGGAAATAAACTAAAGTAAATGACTTTGAATAAAAAGAGAACCAAGTTAAACTCGTCTCATTCCATCTTATATATATTCCTACTAAGAAAGGTAAATTGATATAGGTTATGTTATGAACTCTAATCAGTTCTAAATAACAACATTAAACATATTGAAATGTTCTAATTGTGTTTAAAGATCTTCTTAATTTATAATAGAGTTAAAGATATTTTTATTCTTTATAAAAGGTATAACTCTGTTTTCCCCCGCAATTTAAATAAAATTTGGCACATATTAATTCCTCATTCATAGCAATGTATTATGTATGTTCATCTTTTTATAAAAAAGAAACCTTTATAAGACGATCGAGTCTTTTATATTAACACACAAAACATTTTCATATTTACAGAAATTAAAAATAATTAATCTTTTTTTTAAAGGAAAAATATATTATTAGTATGTTAAATTTTTTTATTTTTGTTGAAAAACTTACTCGTTTATTGTAATGTAATTTAGGATCTTTAGGTGTTTGTCTAGTAAAATTATAACTTTAGTGGCATGCATAAGTTTACATTATAAAAAATTGTATATTAGGTTATGTTTGCTTCGCTGGTAAAAGTATCACAGCACGAAGTTCAATATATCTTCACAGCAAAAGTAATTAAAAGTATGTTTATACAAATGGAGGTTAAAATTGTCTGACCGACAATTCAAACACACATAATGATATCTTCTAAAATCTTTTATCACTTCTATGATAAACCAAATAGACAAAAAGGCTATTTTGATTTATGAGTAGGGTGGATAAGAAAAAAGGGAGACATTGACACAGACCACAGTGATGACATTCGACTAATGGAGCTGGGTTGCGTTTATACACTCTTCTCCGCATTATATCACTAAGATCAATTGTAAAGTATCTGTTATTGTTGGCATAATAAAGTTGGGACAAGGATTCATGCAGGTAGCTAATATTAGTTATTGTGCGGGTGATACGTCCTTTCTCCACGTAAGAAACATATTATCCTTAGAGTCGACAATATATAATTGTTTATAGTCGATTGGTTGTACCTTCCGTAACAAAGTAATTAATTTTAGGTCAAAACGTACTTTTAGTTTTTAAAGTATTGTAATTACATGATTTTAATCTATTAAGATCGAGTTGATGGTATTTGTACTGACAGTAATAGTAAGTATGGTGATGTCAATATCATATTAGTGGTAAAAGTGATGATTCTAATGCAATATCAATAATAATGCTGTCGATGCCAATTAATGACAGCAATAATTGTGTCAACATTTAGTGATGATAATAAGAAGAATCATTGTAAAATATATAAAAATTAAATTTATAATTCTTTTTCTTAATTTTGAAAATGAAAATAAAAGTGTTTTAAAATTTAGTAAACAACTATTTTGGCTCATTTTTTTCACACACAACTTGTTTCAAAATTCCTTATGTTTCAAAAAAACATATAAGGGATATTGATGGTGTTTGGATTTTTTTTTTCTCAAAAAACAAATGCTCAAATTCATGTTGGACTTGTGAAGGTAAGAAAATGGTAGACTACGATATAAAGATAAAACTAAGAAAAGAAAAGAACATAATATTTATCTTAATTCACCCGTAAAATCATCAAGGGTTGCATTTAGTCTCCCAACACACAATTGATATTTTATATATCAAATGGTCTAAAAATATAACAATCTGTCGTGGTTTATTTCAATTATTCTTTAACAAAAAATTTCTATAAACTCAAAACTTAAGTATTATTTTAAGCAAACATCTTCATAATTCACATATAACTTTGTTTATGAATAAGAAAACAAACACTTTAATCATACTAACGTTTTGTTTCTCACAATCAACCATGATAACTAATAAACTCTTATAGAATAAAATTATTAGTTAAAAGTACACTATTAGAAAAAAATTCTTTTAAAGATGATTTTAAGTATTTTTTTTAAGTCGATTCTAAATCATCTTTGAATCCGTCATTATAAAAAGTGAATATATGACGATTTTTAAATTATTTTAAAGTGTTGATTTCTACATTGATTCTCAAAACCGTTTTAGATTGTATTATTTATTGTTTAAAAATGTTAGAAACCTCGTGATTATAAGATAGTGTCCTAAAAACTCATCTTAGAAATTATATATTAAAAATCGGTGTTGTTTATTTTTTTAATATTTATTTTATTTTACAACAAATCCAACATGCTAATTTAGAAAATCATACTTAGACAAGTTGTAATAAACAACTAAATATATATTTTTGTTCAAATAATTATCAATAAATTATTAAGTGATTATAATATTTACAATAAACATTTATACAATATATAAATCCTCCTATATCAGCTAAACCTTCATCAATTGGTTTTCTTTAACTTCTAAAAAATATGCTGTTTATTTCTTGAGATTTTTTTTTATGATCTTCATGTCTAATGTTGTTCTATCATCGAATCATTAGAAAATATAAAAAATAAAAATTAGTTACGTACATTAAAATTATTAAAAAGTTAAAGTAAATTAATAATTGAAATTAAACAGTACACAAACACCCATTTACATTCATGACTTAGTTCCATTATGACATGCAGTGTTTTGCTCAATGTTTATAAAATTGGATCGCTCATCAAACTTACTAAGACATTGATTTAACCATGGTCGAACTATTATTATTATTATTATTATTATTATTATTATTATTATTATTATTATTATTATATAATTGTTAAATTTCTGTACAGGAGAAAATTTCGATTTTGAGGTTACACCAAATATTGTTTATGGAATTAGCCGGAAGATTGGATTTAAATTTTCCTGGTGCGTCTTGTCAATCCGAATTTAAAAGCTATGGACCTCATGTAATTGCCATTCTTATATTATAGATATAAATTTCCGTTCTTGATTTTGGTCCAAATTAAAAAAAAAAAAAATCCATTCCTGAATAAGAGCTATTGTTGAGTAAAGGTATTTTTATGAGTTATTCTTATTTTTATGAGTTACTATTTTAACTAGCTTTATAATAACGGAGACTAAAAAAAGATTTTTTCTTTTACTCTAGCCTGTCTGGTTTCCAGCGTCGGTAACGTCAAAAATGGTGCTAGTAGCATGGGAGGCACGTCAGAGACCAATTTTCTCAAGATTGGTGCCGTGAGCATGGGAACGCGAGCTGATCACTTAAAAACACTTTTTCCCTCTCATTTGGTGACAAAAGCTTACCCTTCTTCCTCCTTGAGTCACTTCCTCCATTGATAAGCTTTGAGAGCTTTATACCCACTCAACCATTGACCAAAACACTTCACTTCTAACATGAAAGTTGAAGGGAACTACTCAATGAGCTAGATTCCATCATTACTTTTCCATGAAAACCATCAAACGGAGAGATCGTTTTCTCTAGAGAATTTCACAAATCTTAAATTTAGAGGGGAAAAAAAGGCGTTTTAAGGACATCCAAGCTTGGAGAAATTGTCCTCTAGTCTTTCTTGTCGATTTAGAGGTAAGAGACACAAATTCTATCGATTATTTAAGAATTTGTTCTTGAGGTGAATAGTGACCCTTTTGAGTTAGAACTGAAATTAGGCTTGAGTCCGTTAGAAAAACATGCTTAGGAGGTTGTTGTGATAAAGGATTAGCCTTGAAATATAAATTTTATGGACTTTGGAATTTGGCTCTGAGAAATGTATGAGTAGGTTAAATGTTGGTCATATGAGCTAGGTGCTTTTACAATATGTGCTCAGGAGGCTATATAAACGGTGAAATTGTGTTGAAGTAACCATTTTAGCCAATTTGATAATCATTGAGATGTGGTATGGTTAGAGTGTTGAATCCTTTGAATTGGTTGATGTAGAGTCTTAGGGAGACTCTAGTGCCTTGGTTAGGCTGAGATAGATCTTGCTGGGGTGTTAGGTGATTAGTCTTTGAAAACTTAGAAAAAAAAAGGTTAAATGGAAAAGAATAACTTTCCTTTTCTTTCTAACAGTTGAGAACCGTTGTTGATTCCTTGTGTGCCTTTGTATAGAGCGTGACACCAAGAGTGTTAGTGGCGGAGTCCACAGTTCAGGGATTGAACAGCAGAGCACGGCTTTGCCAGGTAAGTTCTTTGTTCTTGGGAGCGTTTTCCATTCCTTGAGTTCCACCATACTCCGAGGGAGTGAAGGTTGCATACATGATTCATATGCATTGAATTGGATGTTACAGCTTTCCTCATGATAATATGTATGCATGTTTCTGTGCTTTGTGTTTGGTTGCCTTTCGGATAGATCTTCAGGCCAGTTAGATAGATATAGACCTCCCTAGGAGTAGAGCGCAATCCCTAATCGGTTTGCTCACGTAAAGGGTGTATGATCCCTTAACACCAGAGATAGGTGGTCTTGTCGTTGTTGAAACCTATTCTCGGAGGTGCCATATACGTGCATCCATGTGTAAAGGGGTAGCTCCCGATGGAATGACACGGTGTGAGTTCCGGTCTCACACTGAGGACTGAGAGTCCTGATGCTGATGATGATGATGATGCATCTTTGGCAGGCGAAGTACCGCAGATACACATTAGAGCTAGAGAATGTCTAAGTGTTGTTGTGAGGGCCAGAAGGCCTGGTGTTGTGATGTCTTTGATGTTGTGTATCATGGAAGTGAGCCAGGGTGAGGAGAAGCCTCCAAGAAACTTGAGCTTACTGAGATTGTATCTCACCCCGTGTGTAGGGATTATGTTTTTGCAGGTGATACATCTGGCAGAGATGTTGGGTCCCAGGGCGGGAGGCCCCAGTAGGGACAGACGCTGTATAGCTGCTTGATAGTATTTTGACAGCACTGTGACTCTTGTTTTATGTTTATCATGTATTCTGTACTCCTGCGAGGGAAGATGTATGTGTACACATATTTTGGATCATGTATGGATGTGATGTATAAACATTATATATTTTGTACCCTCGTGTGAGGATGTGATCTGTGAGATCATGACACTGGGTGTCTGCTCTTTTGTATAGTCATAATGGTGGTTTTCTGATGTATATCTATATGTATATAGATACATGTGGGTTCTGATTCTCCTATTATCTCTGTTTGGATTTTATTGTCTTTATTTGTCGTTCTTTATGTTATCTGAATCGAGAATGCTTATTATGGCATTGTGACATTCGTATTTGTAATTGTGGATATGTACCATACATAATAAATAAGGAAATATGGTTTTGAAAGGAAATAACAATAACATTATGTTTTTATTAAAAAGCTTCTGTTAGTTTTATTATTTGATTTTAAATTAATTAATGTATTAATTTGATTAAGTAAACTGTTAATACACCGAATACATACGGGGTGTTACATTTATCATATGTGGTGTTACAAGTTTAGACAATAATCAGATTTGCATATACCTTATTCCAATCTTATATATTAAGTATTTTATTTTCATTTTATTTCTTTCAACTATATTTCATAATTTAATTTGATATAAATTCAAACCTTAATAGATTTTATCAAATTGAAGACATTTTTATTGTTTAAATGAATTTAAGATTATTATAGTCTTAATCAATCATAATCTATTATTGTATCATCATTTTATCTTTACCTGTATACTTATTTTTCTTAATTGTTTAAATCTACTTTTTTCAAATAAATAGTCAATAATTAAAAAAATTTATCACAAATTTTAATTATAATATAATTTATAACTTAAAATATTTATTTATTTTAATTTGTTATATAAAAAATCAGTATTTTAAAACATGACAGTAGCATATAATTAGTAGTTATATTAAAGTACCTAAAATTTTCAAAATATATTTCTTGATTAACGTAATAAATCAATGGTAGCAAATCCCGTATTATAAAGTGAAATGAGGAAAAAAGAAAAAGGAAAGCGTAGAATTCAAGTTATTCAACTTTGGTGCGCGGAAAAGTGAAGAAGGCACTGGTACGTTGTTTTCTTGACCACTTCAGTCTGTGTTAGTGATGCAGTAGCAAACAAGTGCAATGGCCATTTACTTCTTCTATTTCTCTATTTTCCCTTCTAATTTGGTTTAGCTGCGATGGCAAATGACGTGGCACAACAGCTTCACATCTCTTTTATTTGAATGTAAATATATGCAAGTGAGATAAAATATTCATCAATTTTATTAATAATTAATTTTTAATTGAAATATTTTTAATAATTATTTTTTATTTATAACACTCAAACAAAAATCTTACTAAAGAATTTAAACTCATTTAGGCTAATTATGTGTTGATAATAGTTTTTTATTTTATATATTTAGTTTTTTAAAGTTCAAATTTTAAGTTCATTATGAAAATTTTATTTGTTATTAATTTTTTAAAACAAAAATATAAAAAATAACAACAAATCTCATATATCACTCTTTTCTTAAAAGTAAAAATAAAAAGATCTCTTAGATTTTTTTATTTTTGATTCACTTTCTATTAGATCAGCCCTAAAAGATGTAATGAATTAATTATACAAAATAATAATCATGAGCTGTTTATTAACCTAATCTAACATCTATTTTTCTATCAATAATGTAAATTATATCATGTAACTCAAGTCTACGTCTGAATTTATCGTGACTCACATGACAGCGTTTCTTTTTATCACCATACTTACAAAGCGGTTTTTGGCGTTATGTGATGGTATTGACTTTTTTTTTTTTTTTCCTTTTTTTTAAACCGAAGGTGTGATCTCTCTCCCACTTCTTTTTTTTTTTTTGAGTAAAATTATACTTTCAGGAACTTATGATAATATTAACTATTGATCCTTCTAGACAGTTTTCTTACAAGCGTCCCCATTACCATACTCATAATAATTGTGGAAATAAAATGCATACTATCAATGTGTTTTACAATATTTATTTACTAAGAATTGATTATATTCATCAGATAAATTAATATACTTAATAATTATCTAAAGAACAAACTTTTTTAGGCACCAAGTAACTTGTTACAGCTGATAACATCATAATTAGAACAATTACTTTTAAAAATTATAAACAAAAATACCTTGCTTGATCTTAGTTGTGTTTAATTGGTATGAAGCAAAGTGAGAGAAAAGAGATTTGAAAAAAAATGGAATTAAAAGGAAATAATTTATTCTTCTCTTATGTCTTTAATAAAATAAAAAATCAGTACATATTTTTCTTCTTCTCAATTTTCTTTCCTGAATTCAAATACAGTATTATTCCATCTTCTGACCAATGATAAAACAACCTTATGCACGATAGTATATATTTTTTCTCATTAATTTGATCACATAGAATAATCTTAATTCTTACCTACCACGGTTTTTTTATTTATTTGGTGGACTTTTCCTATAAGGGCCAAATGTTTGCCAGCTTTTATTGGCAGAAGCTTAAGTTTATCCATTTCTTTTATGACATTTTACCCCCTTACACATGTCAAAAGAATTTGGATAATTTATTATATTTTTATATTAAAAAATACTTGAATTATAATATGTTCAATGAAATTTCGTATGTTTATGTGTTTACCTTTCGAATCAAGTTTTGGATATGAAACAAAAAGAAATTTTCTTTTTTGGTAGTAAGTAGTAAGTCTCAAATAACGATTACAGATAGTGATACGAAAAAATTGACAATGTATTTCTTTCTCAATATTTTTTTTTTTTTTGAAATGGAATCAATATTCTCTTGCTATTGTGCAAGTTGACAAAATTTTTGGTAGTAAATAGTAAGTCTCAAATAACATTACAAATAGTGATATGAAAAATTGACAGTATTTCTTTCTCAATATTCTTTTTTTTTTTTTTTAAGTTGACTCAGTGTTCTTTTACTATTGTACAAGTTGACAAAAATAAAGTCAATTAATATTAATTTATCATGTGATTGGTTCATAATTTGAACTTCATGCGTCGTTCTCAGAATAATACCAAAGTTTAGATTTAACTTAATTTATTTATAATTTGTTTAAATTCGTTTTGATTGCTATAAATAGTATTAATTACTATAAAAATTGTTACCATTTATATTTTTAATACAAGTTTTTAATGGAAAGTTCACTAAATTTAAGTTTGATTCATTTGTATAGTTAATTTAAAATCATATTTAAATATATTTATTTAGTAAAAAATAAAACTGATTACATATTTAATACCTCAAACTCGAGTTACTTAATTTATTTACATTCTTGTCAAGTCCTTAATTTAACTGAATCATATTTATAAAGAAGCCTATAATTAAAAAATAAACATAGAATTAATCATGAAAGTTAAAAAAATTACAAATATTTAGATACAATTGTAGTTAATTAAATAATATAATTATATAAACTATTATAATCTATATTTAAATACAAAAAATTAATGTCGAGTTCATAAAATTGAAGTTTGATCCATCTGTATAACTTAATTTAAAATCAAATTCAAATTAATTATTTAGTATAATAAATAAAATTGATTAAATATTTGATAACAAGCTCGAATAACTAAATTTATTACATTATTGTCAAGTGCATAATGTTAATCAAGGGTCACTAACTTAAAAAGAATAATAAATTGAGTTATTTTTAAATTATTTCATGTCCAACCTCTAATTCCAAAGAAATTAGTTATATTCAAATATATTCTATTTAATAAGAACGCAGGTTTATATATTTTCAAATTCTAACCATGTATAATCAAGTAATTAATTGGACAAAATTAATGTGTTGAAGTTAAGGTTGAATCATTCAGATATTATTCGAGTTCGATCATTGACGAAAACAAATCTTAATTAGATTTTATTTATTTCTTGATCGAACTTCAGATTAGTTCAAGTTCTTTTTTTATGATGAATTAAAGAGTTAAGACCAAAATTCTAATCTTCTATATTTGAACAATATAAAGAGTAAAAGTTAAAAGGGAATGCACTAATTATTTTTATATTGGTTTGATTAATCTTCACCCATATCTAGTATTCAAGTGACAACTTGATATTTTTTCACTAAGAATAACAATTATAGAAAACAAGCTAATTATGTCTATACATTTGACAACCTCACAATGACACCCTTTCAGATCCTTACACTTAGCCATCAAGTCAACAAATTACAAAAAGCTATTGAATTTTGTCTACACTTTGATAACCTTAAAAGGATATCCTTTTGAATAGTAGACCCGGCCTCTATGGATCACACACCTTAATAATTCTAACAAAAAAAGCAACAAGTTGATTATGTTTACATCTTTAACAACTTAATAAGGACACCCGTTCTTCTAAAAAATAAACATTCAATGTTTTCTTAACATATGTGGCATATATTCACAGAAACGAAGGCGTGAGTATTATAGGAGTTTAGTGGTAGTATTATAAGGTACTTTAGGTTTGTAGAATTTGTTATTGGATGACTGATGATGGGTTAACGAGATTTAAAAAATTGGATGGGAAACACTGGTTAAAAGGGAGTGAATAAGACTGACTACAAAGGTTGTTGTGCTAGTAACTTATGTGGAAGTTTTTCATGCTTAAGTGGGTTAGCTGGTATGTGCTAAGTGCACTCTACAAAAGATGTGTATAGATGTTTTGTTTTGCTTTCTTTTATAGAAGTCCCTGATCTGGTTTGGCTGTGGTTATAATGTATTTGTATATGCATATGCAAATATCTGGTAACCTATGATACATTATGGTTGGGATTCCTTCTTCTTATATGTACTTTGAATTGAGGTACTTTCGGTACCTTTTTAAGTCATATATATATATATATATATATAATTTGTTTTTTCTGATTAAAAAAAATCTTGAGTAACAACTTTACTAACAATTACATTCAATAAGGAGGATAATAACTCAATTAAACTCTAGCACTTTCTCTTTATCAACATATACACATCAATGATTTAAGCTATAAGCACTTAATTTTTGTAATTTTCTAGGCCTGAACACTTAAATTTCATTAAACTTTTTTAGTTTGTATCTAGTGTAGTTTACTCTTAGACAAGTGCTTTTATTTATTTATCAACACAAAAAAGTTTATATTTATAATGTTTAAGAGATATAAATTTAGGCTTTTTAGAAGAAAGATTTCATTAAAAAATATCCATTTTCTCTATATTTTAAAAAGAAACTTGATTTTAAGCAATGATACTTTCTAAATTTGCAATTCAATTATCAGATTTAATTAGAAAATATATTTTTCAAGATTATGCACAAAACCTTCAATCTTGGACTTACAGACTCGTGATTTGACTCAATTTTACCAGACCAAACTTGAGTTTGACCCTCCTAGACTTTGAGTCTGCTATTCCACACTTGAGTCCTTTGGTCCACTTTGTCCAAATTCAAGTTTTCAAGGTTCATAGTTCAATTTCTTATAAAAACATTTATTTAGCTAATTTGTTATTGACATATATTGATTCTTAAAGCTATAGATCAATGGATCAATAGTGCTTGAGGGAGGACTTTACAAGATGTACCTAGGTTGATCGGGCTTTTGGTCTTCAATCTTCAGTCTTGAACCAACTTCATTAACTTCTTTCTTTTGTTTTTGGCTTTAACCCATCTTGTATTGAGAGTGCTCTCTCTATTTGGCTTTGTCTTCATTAAATCTCAAATGAGCCTAAAGATGGGATCTTGACTACATATTTAATTATTTTCCTATATTTATTATTAAGAGTATAATATTTTTTGACTGGATATCTAATGTATAATATATTATTTAAAATATACACAATTTCTTATTATCATATTATACTACATACAAATATTATACGAATATTTAAATTTTCTAAAATGTAACATATTGTGAAGATAATTATGCGATTGAATTAATAAAATTTATATTCTTTTCATTCTTATTTATAAAATCCAAATTAATTAAAGACATATATATAAAGATAATTAGTATTATTATTTTTAAAAGGTTAATAAAAATTTACTCTATCAACTTTGACATAGTAATCAATTATCATGCTGCGTATGTGTAATTCTTTTGTTGAATAAATAACACGTTAATTATTAATTTTAAAATAGACATCCTTTTGTACAGTTCCAAAATCTCTCTTTTCATTGACTGACTCGCGATATCTAACACTAGAATTTCTCTTCTCGTGGGTCGGGAAGAAGAAGTTCGGAGCGGTGAGGTGTAGTCACAAGTGGAGCGCGTGGAGGAAAGACAAAATAATAAAGAAAATTGACACGTATTCACGTAACCAAAATAAAAAAGAAAGAAAGATAATGGAACCCTCTCCATATATAACAACAACTACTACTACTCGCTAACTCCCACGTTGTAAATGGTAATGCGTGCTTCTTTGTTCTTCATCACTCTTCACATTCGAGGATGTCGTTTTAGTCCAACGATCAAACCCACAGTTCAGAAACAAAAGCCCTCTCTCTCTCTGATTCAGACCACATCCTCAGAATTCGATTCTGCTACATATTCCTGTTTCTGTTTTTTTCTTTGACTAAATGGAGGTTCAAACTCACACCCACACTCTCTCCACCTTCGACATTCATCAAACCCAATTTCGGAGCTCCGAATACCCGAATCCGACATTCCCACTCTCCCCTCATGACCCGCCACAACAAACACCCACTCACGCGCCCCCGGAGCCTCACGCGCCGGGACCCGCGTGCCCCCAGACCACCGCCGCCCTCAAGGTGCAAAAGGTCTACCGGAGTTACCGCACACGGCGGAGGTTGGCTGATTCCGCTGTCGTCGCCGAGGAGCTCTGGTGCGTCTTCTCTAATCTCTGCAATCTGCATGCAAACTCTCTCTCTCTCTCTCTCTCTCTCTCTCTTTCTCTCTTTAATTTATATATATTTTTTATTTCTACGACTTTTTTTTTTTTTTTTTTGCTTTTTTTATTTTATTTGTAATATTGTTGTTATTATGAGTTGATTTTTGAGAAAAGTGGGGTCGAAAATTTTGAAGGTGGCAAGTGATTGATTTCGCGAGGCTAAACCACAGCACCATTTCGTTCTTTAATTTGCCAGAGAGTGCTGCGTCACGGTGGAGTAGGGTCAAACTCAACGCTTCCAAGGTCTCTCTCTGTATTTTTTTTTTTATTTTTTTTTATGTTTGTATATACTTAAACGTGTTATACGGGTACTATACGGGTATTTGTAAGTTTTGTTGGAAGATATTGTGCCTTTTGTACCGTGTGATTGTTGTGATCATGATTGAGAAAAAGGAAGATATTTGAGTTTGATTATGAAAGTCAACTTTTTTTGGCAGGTGGGAAAGGGTTTGTCCTTGGACGCCAAAGCACAAAAATTGGCTTTTCAACATTGGATTGAAGCTGTGAGCATGATTTCCTAAAACCCCTGCTTTTTTTTTAATTATTTTATTTGTTTATTTATAGTTTGTCAGGTTTGATCAACTCATCCTTATATCTCTCTTCTTTTTTTCAATCCACAAATGTTAGTTTGTTAGAAATATCTTTGTTATAACATGTTTCGTTTCACATTTCAGATGTGTTTTTTCACGTTTACTGAGAAGCTAGTACTAGCTATAGCTTCTACATTCTAGACGCGATTTCTTGTATTTCAACGGGTTTTCAAACATGCATTTGTTAATTGGTATTATGACTTGAACTGTAGATTGATCCGCGCCACCGCTACGGGCACAACTTGCATTATTACTATGAAGAATGGTGCAAAACGGATTCTGGCCAGCCATTCTTTTATTGGTGAAACTAATTTTCTTGAAAGAAAGCATTTCACGATTTGTTAATTGGGCTAAGGTCGTTTTTGATTGCTAATATGCTGTTGATAATGGATGATTCCATTGTGGATACAGGGGAAGTATGTTTCTTACTGTACACTTCAGCTTCTAAATCCCATTAGTGTTTCATTGTATACTCTTCCATACTTTCAATGAGAAAAGGTGATTGTTTAGGTGCCCCATTTTTATCGGTTACATGAAATGGGTAATTTTGATTTTGTTTCCTATGTCTTGTTTTAAAAAAGGGAAGCTTGTCATAAATGGGGTTAAGTTGTGGAGTAAGATGCTAAGATTGAATGATCTCACGTTGTGGTTTTGTTAGTGTTACTGAAACTTTTTATATTCTCATTCTACAGGTTGGATTTGGGAAATGGAAAAAATATTGATCTTGAACAATGCCCCAGATCGAAGCTCCGAAAGCAATGCATTAAGTATCTAGGACCTGTGTGTGCACTTGCTGATTGGATTTATTACTTTTTCTTTTGTTTAATTGTAGTTGTCGTTGACTTTTTGACTATATGACTAGTACAGCAGTATTGCATTATTCTAAAAGTTGTTGCCTTTTGCTGCTTTTCTGACTAGTTGATCCTTCTTAATAATTTTCTACATTAGCAAGAGAGAGAGCACTATGAATACATTGTCTGTGAGGGGAAGATTATCCACAAGCAATCTGGAGATTTTCTTCACACAAAAGAAGATTCTAAGGATGCCAAGTGGATATTTGTTATGAGCACCTCTAAGAAACTTTATGCTGGCAAGGTAACAATTCAAGCTCAGTTA
The DNA here is from genome assembly GCA_007407185.1 of Glycine tomentella. NCBI lineage: Eukaryota > Viridiplantae > Streptophyta > Magnoliopsida > Fabales > Fabaceae > Glycine > Glycine tomentella. The sequence goes on from PYAF01004650.1 coordinate 531,777, forward strand.
TTGTTTCTACTTTTCCATTTCCTCATTTCTATACAGGAACTATGCCATTTCTTTCCAGCCTTATTGATACATTCGAATAACCTCTCAGAAAAAGAAGGGATTATTCCATCATTCATCTTTTTTGGCTGGTGGAGCTACCGTGGCTGCTGGAAGGCTGGATGCTGAGCATGGTGTTCTTAAGGTATAATTAACTTCACAGGTTGCATGATTAGGTTTTTGTGCTATTGAAATATCTTTGAAGAATATGAGATGGTCCCATTAACAGTCTCAAAGAGATAGTGTGCTGCTGTCATCTTATTTCTTTTAGAGCAAATGTGGCTATGCACATGGAATCAACACTTATTGACACATCTACTAATTCCAATTTATGTGCATTGACGTCTGATTCTCAATGGCTTTGACTTTTCAGTCCATCTCTGCATATAGTGGACACTACCGGCCAACGGATGACACGCTCAACTCCTTCGTATCATATCTCAAGGAAAATGGTGTCGACATTGATCAAGTTGAGGTAATTTGATTAGCACCAGATCGTTCCTGTGTACTTAACTACAGTGTTTGTTTAGGCCAATGAATAGTTCTTCAAGTAGACATTGATCGTTTATGGCCAGAACGTTTAGTAGTTGGAAAACATGTTGATAATCACTAGCATTTTTCATTGAATGATTCTGATGCATTGTTTCAGAAAGGCAATCCAAAAGATGATACCGATACTTGCGAGGACTGGAAGGTTAGTGAAATAGCCACAGCACCTGAAGATTCTACCAATGGTAATATACCTGAGCTTGGAGTTTCTGAGGAAGCTGAGAACACGATACCCTCAAATACTGAAGAGCCTCAACCTGGATCTGTTGAGCCTCAACCTGGATCTGTTGGAAGTTACAAAAGGACTCTCTCTGGTGGTCTTCAGAGTCCAAGAGCTGATGTGCCCAAGAAAGCAATATTGCAAAGAATAAATTCCAAGAAGGCCACAAAATCCTATCAATTGGGACATCAACTTTCACATATATGGTCAACTGGGGCAGGACCTAGAATTGGGTGTGTTGCTGACTACCCTGTAGAGCTTAGACTACAGGCCTTGGAAATGCTTAACCTTTCTCCAAAAGTTCCTCCTTCTCCTTCCTCATACAGGTTAGTGGGTGGTCTTGTGTCACCTACAGCCAATGGCACTAGAATTGACACTGATGCGAATTCTGTTCATTGAGTTAGTAACTGATCTTAGGATTATGTGTATGATGCTTCCCGCATAGTGTAGTAACACTATAAGGTTTTTTCTGCTAAGCTTTTAAGTTCTTTAGTTAAATGTAAAATATCTGTTCGTTATGTTTTTCTCTACTTTTGAGGACTTCTTGTTATCTTTATAAAATTCAGTTGTTTTTATTATCTCATTCTCATGTCATGGTTGTTTGTTTCCACTAAGGTGAAGATAAATGGAAGTGTTTAATGTGATACCCTGTAGTGGTGGAAGGTTATGCTAGATTGGGTTGAAATTTAGAACTACTGTGATTGAATTGTGCTACACATGTTTTCCAAAAGTAGAATCCACGAACGAAGCAATTTGATGTATTTGGTAGAAGCCATGATTTTTAGAAACGCTTGTGATATTAGTCTGTGCTTCATGACCTTTTATTGAAAACAGCACTAGTTTCTAGAAATGATACGAATCATTTAAAAATAAAAATGTTCTTGTATGCCAAATAATGATTTAAATGCTTTAGAAAAGAAATAAGCAGTCTGCTTCTTGACCTGATATTGCATCTTGGACGTGGACATGGATGATGAATGTTATAATGCGATAACTTGTTTACTTTTACATTCTGAATTATGTGTAACAGAATATGACTAAAGTCTGTCATTAAGAATTTGATAGAAATCATTTTGAAAGAATTAGTTTAAGAAAAATTGAATTTGCATGTTTGAGAATGATATTCTAAAATGTGAGTTTAGACAAAATAATTTTATTTGAAAGCAAATGCCAACAGGGTTCTTAGGACACTGATTAAGAAACTTAAAGTAAAAATATATTTATTGGAAGGTGAAAAATTATGTTGTCAAGGATTTTTTTACTCTCATCTAAGTTTTATATAAGAAATATTTTTTCTTAAAGTAAAAATAATTTTATTTGAAAGCAAATGCCAACAGGGTTCTTAGCACACTGATTAAGAAACTTAAAGTAAAAATATTTTTATTGGAAGGTGAAAAATTATGTTGTCAAGGATTTTTTACTCTCATCTAAGTCTAAGTTTTATATAACAAATATTTTTTCTTTTTAGTTCCTTAACGGTTTAGGAAGACCCTTATTTGAATGAATTACTTTTCAACTGTAATACTCAAACGTCAAAAGTTGCATACAATTTTTCTCAAACATGTTTTTTTTTTTTTTTTTTTTTTTATTTTTAGAAACACGTTCTGGTCAAAACAAGCATGTTTTTGGAGTACTAGATTCTGAAAAGTCACCTCCAAATATTCAACCATTAATTTTTGAATCAACTGTCATCATTTCTTATTTTATAATTTAAAGTACGCATGTTATTTTAAAAGAGGTAAATTCATTAATCTCATTCCTTGATCACTCGTCAATGGCATTGAGAAAAAAGAAAAAGAAAACCAATTAAACTACAAAGATGTGTTACAATAGGAATAGCTAGGAAAGGTTCGGGTACAATAGTAAAAACTACTTTGAAATTTCAAATGTGGGATACATAACTGCAAGTCAAGAAAACATGTTGAAGTACAAATGTGAAGTAAAGTCTCACATCAGATAGAAATAGAAAAGTTGAACACCATATAAGTAAGGAGAAGACCCATAAACCTGAGCCTTAAGATGTGGTGTTTAGTTCACTTATATAGTAAAGAAACACAAATATATATTTTAGTTACTTATTTAAGAAACTATCCAAAGATCAATGGCTGAGACAGAGTAGTGTTTCTTGTATAAATTCATTTCCTTAGGTAATAATTCTTCATTTGTACCCCATTTGGCATCCTTCATGTGAATTAATATAAATAAAATTGGTAAACAAGAGTCAATGAGAAGTCAATAAAATGAATAAGACAAGACTCTTGAACAATCTTGTATGACTATTAAGAACTTAAAAGCAAAGTAGGGGTGTTCGCGGGTCGGTTCAGATCGGTTTTGACCAAATTTAGGATCCAACCCAATCAAATTTGATCTGTTCGGTTCGGTTCGGTTTTCAGAAAAAAAATTGAAACCCAACCCAACCCAACCCGTTCATGAACAGTTCGGTTCGATTCGGATCATCGGGTTACCCATTTAAATTTTTTTTAAGAACTACTATTTTATATCACGATTCTTTCAAATATCTCATACAATTAACACAATATTATCAAATGTATGAAAGTAGTAAAATTGATTCATTTAATACCATCAACATAATATTATAAAATAGACTTATAATATAAATTAAAACAAAAGATTTGTGAACAATATTTACTATAAT
>PYAF01004650.1:541977-585894 GCA_007407185.1 Glycine tomentella
ATGTTTTTATTTCAAAGAAAATAAAAAATAATGATGAAAATATGTTTGCTTGAAATTAAGAAAAAAAATCTTTAAAAATATTTTAAAAGACAAACCCAAAACTAAAAATAACAAATCAACAGTTTAGGTCTTTTTTCTGAAAAAGTGAAAATGCAATAATACCTTAGAATACTTTCTTCATTACATTTTTTAAAATCTTAAAAATAAAAATTATTTTCAAAAAATAAAAACAAAAAATAAACACATAAATCATACGTCAGCTTATAAAACTAGTAAATCAAAAAATTACTTAAAATGAGTGAATCAAAAAATTACTTAAAATGAGTGGGAAAATGTTAATTACTTAGTTACTCAATATTCACCAACATCTCACAATCTGAAAATGTTGTAGGCATGAACTCACTAACCCTGCGTTTAGATATGGCATTTGAATTGAGTAATGTAATTTTTGAAGGGATTTTAATTGCTTTGGAATGAAATAACATGTTTGGGTACTTAAACACAAAATTTGAAAAATTCTCCAACATTTCATCCATTATCAAAATCAGGTATTTGAAATTTCACTCAAATAGGTGGAATTTGTAAAATTCCTCATTTGTCAATGGAAGAGAAATGTATCTCACTCTCCTAGCTTCCCTTCTCCATCGTCCATCTATCACCTGCTTTTCTCCGACGAACCTTGCTCGCCAGATTCGAGACTTGCCATCAATTGTTGGGCTCTCCTCCATGGAATTTGAATCGCGGACAAAAAGAATTGAACCAAGCCACCGCCAAAGAGAGAAGATTATCGGTGAACTTCCGTTTGTCATCTTCCTAAGATTAAACATCATCACTAACTAGAAATCACCACGGAGGAGGAACCTCTCTCGGTGGAGTTTCTCATGATACAGTGGTGCAACGCTACTATTGCTGCAGTACTCAATGTTTGAATGTGATGTGTCGCAGAGAGCGAAAGTGAGGAGAGAGAAAAAATTATTTAAAAACATGTTGTAATTAACAATTATTTTGAATTTTTCTGAAATTAGATTCAAAAGTCAAAACCAATAATAATCTAAACAACTTATTTTGTAATTGAATAAAACTTAATTGCTTTCAGCATTTCAAATTCTAAGGCATTTTGAAACTTCTTCATCCAAATACAAGGTAATTCAAATTTTCCCCTCTTTCCTCTTCCAAACTACTACTCCTTCACATACACTTATTAGTTGCTAGATTCATTAACATAGCAAACAACACTTTGTTCCTTTGGGTTTGAACAATCTCAACACTAAATAGGTTTGTTTTAGATTTTACACGAATTTTGAATTTTTTTTTTTTTGAGCAGGCAAAGGAATGGAGCAATTAAGTCTATTGCAAAGTATTGTTGGAAGGAAGGAGATTTAACTACAACAAAGAACTGCCTCAGTCTTGCATTACCCAAGATTAACATCAAAGTAGTTTTCAATTACTTCCTAATCCATCACTCATTGTAAATATTCTAAATTGGACTATTTTAATAATTATTACATTATTTTATAATTTTCAATTGAATAACATTTTCTTAAAATTCACTAATGGATTGAAAGTTTATTTCACATAAATCACATTTTCAAAATTTCATATTAATCCAAAATAATTTATTATTTCATTCATATAAATTATAATCAACATAATATAAACATTTCAAAATATACTAAAATATGAATCATTTGATTATTTTCTTGTTGTTTAATTTTAATAAAATTTGATACAAATAATTTTAATAATATATAAATATAATTCAACGATTATATCAATAAAAATCACATTTTATATCATATTATAAAAATATTATAATAATTATCAAAATTTTAAGTGTAATTTAGTATATATATATATATATATTTCACCACAAATCACCATGTTTTTATGCAGCTGCAACAATAAACTTTATATATTAAATGATGGGTTAGTACACCAAAATTCTAATTCTAATTATAATATTCTACATTTCAGTAAACTGATATTCTAGCAGTGATGTATTCCACCCCGTACCTGCAGTATTAGAACGCATCAGCTGTATTTGGTTCTCCAAAAGCCCATCAGTTTAACACTATCACAACCGATGAGAAAATCAGAAGAACGATTAGGGTTTGTGAGCCTGAAATCGAGAGCGAGTCAGAGATGAGATTGGGTATTTCCAATTTAGGATTTGTGACTACGAACTAGGGTTTGTGAATTGGGGCTAGGGAGCTACGGATTTCAGTTTCGAACAACAACAGCAGTTTATTTCTACTATCTTTATTCAAACTGAAATTAAAACTAAAAAGAAAGAAAGATGAGAGCATGAAAACAGAATAACATAGTTGAGGCATTTGATAAGAGTCAATGGAATAAGCGAAAATGCGAGGCAAAACCTGAGATGTCGAAGAAGCACACTGTGGAATCTTCAACGAAATGCTCGTGCTCGGCAACAAGGCTTTCGATAAGCGAGGTTGCAGCCCTGCACCGGAAGCTCCGCGGGAGATTTGAGCGCGTAATAATTTGAAAAAACTAAACTAAACAATAAATCCTCAGCTTCAATCAAGAAAATGAGAAATAGTTATAACTTATAAGTAATCCCCAAATCCAATTATTAAAAATCATTTGTGGTCTATATAGAGTATAGACCCTTAGTAACTCAGCCAAAGTAATTTTTTAAATATTAAAAAATCAAAATAATCCTTAGTAAAATAAATCAATTTTTTAAGAGGTAAAATGATCAACTTAGAAAATATTATTTTGAAAATTATTTAAGAGATAAAAATATATTTGGAAGATAAAATTTATAGTTTAAACGAAAATCTAACTATGCTGAGAGATTTGGGCCAAATTTTAGACTGATTTGGAGGAATAAAATAGGATTTGGATAACAATGGATTTTTATTAGTTTTTCTTGCTTAATATATTATATTAATTTTGAAGAAATATCATTTAATTATCCGCCGGTCCAATCATTGAACCAAAGTTCAAACCTTAAAAAGATCGAACGACTTTCAAAACATTGACAAAATTACCATTGAATTGATGATGAGGATAAGATCCTATGATTTGGGACTAGATGAAATCAAATAATTTTTTGTGATTTTTAACTACTAAAAAATATTTTAATATTTTTAAATGCTTCAATCAAACATTTTCTTATAGTTTTGGATAGTTAAAAAATGAATCATCACAAAATATTAATAACAATATTATCCTTGATCTTTTATATAAAAAATATAGGAACACTTTCAAGTATATATTTATCCTTATCTTTATCTTTATATTAATAAAAGTAAAAAAGTCTTAGAGGAAATCCTTATACATTTGACTGAGAATTTTTAGATTATTTTTTTATATTTTTTTATAATTATAAATTATTTATTATCAAATAATTATGACAAAGATTTGAAAGTTTGAATAACTAGATTAATTATTATCAATTTGATTTAAAATTTTCAACAATTAAATTTATGATAAATCATCAATATATTATCTTTATCTTTATATTAATAAAAGTATAGGAATCCTTATATATTTAAACGGAAAATTTTTAGATAATTTATTTTTAGATAATTTTTATAATTATAAATTAATTATGATAAGAATTTGAAATTTTGAATTATTAGATTAATTATTATCAATCTGATTTGACATTTTGGATATGTTTTAATTATGGCAACTAAAATTATTTTAAATTAATTTAATTTTTAATTAACTAAAATAAGCAATTCGTAATCGAATTATCTTTTTCCACTGAATTTTACTATGGATTTTATTTGATTAACATTCTTATTTTTTCCAATTACTGTGCAATATATTTGTCACATATATTTGTTATATCTTTTATTGATTTATTTTGCATATTTTATTATATATTTTAATTTATTCTTTTGTTTTTTGAGCATTCTAAAATGAAATATTAATTCTTACCTAATTTTAAATGTAAGTATAGATGAATATGTATTTCTTCTATTTCCAATTTGTTATGAATTTTTCCTCAACACTGTTGAAAAAAATGATACAAGATGTATTGTATTAAATATAAGATTTTAGTTCTAGTCATTAGATTGTGGTTGAGTATTGTATTAATTTCAATATATAATAACAAGTAACATAGATTCTTCTTAAGTTTCAAACCATTAATTGAAACTAAAAATCGGTGTGTTTATAATGCTTTTAAAGACATAGATCAATCTTTTGATATATGTAATGATACTCGGTTGGTAATTTCTCAATTAAGAGCTTATGTCTTGAAGGTAAGGTTATTTGCTGGATATAATAAGATCATCCCAAGACTATCATTGACTCTTTCATATAATAAGATCATATTTAAATTTCAAATAAGACATTTTTTAATTAAACATATCTTTTGCAATGACAATCAACAAAAATTATCCTTAATTTCTTTATGTTGGTATTTATCTTTTATTATCAATCTTCTCTCATGGCCAATTGTATGTTATATTTTTTAGAATAACTAATCGTAATGAGTTAAAAATTCTTATTCACGATTATGAAGAACGAAATAAATCGATCAATTGCTTTAAATGTGATGTATAAAGAATTTTTTAAAACTTAAATTAGGTTAGTCAATGTAATCATTACTCTAGATTTTATATTTCATATTCTTAAATATTACTATGATAGACATAAATTAACTAATTTCACCAATAGATTTTAGCACATGCAACTCAAATTACACCCTAAACCAACCCTATTTGTTCCTAAGGAACTAGGGTCCCAAGCTTCTATCACCAAACTCATTAGGAAAGTGAAACTAAAGAAACAGCCATAAGATTTGATCAACCTCAACATTATTTATTATGAAGTTTTTATGTGTTCCTTATTTTATTCAGTATGTACTCGTGTTCTGATGAACTCTGAGTGTTATTAACATTGGTTGTTAATCACCTTAAATTATGTTTTCATTTTTTTAAGTATTTTTTTTATCAAATGTGTGCATAAATTAAAATGAAAATTTCAATATATAAAACAAAATAGCAGGTCTCTGCATTGCACGGGTCATCGTATTAGCAAAATAAAAGAAATTATGGACGAACTTCTTATACATTTGAGCATGAAATTTTTAGAGATTTTTTAATCTATTTTTAATTCATAAAATTATATAAATATAGTAATTAAGGTAATTATGATAAGTATATATATTCGAATTTGAAATTCTAAATAATTGAATTAATAATTATCAACACATGTAAAATTTTAGAGAATTTTTTTTCCTATTTTTAATTCATAAAATTATACAAATATAATAAATAAGATAATTATAATAAGTATTTATATATCTATATATATATATATAGATATTCTAATTTAGAATTCTGAATAATTAAATTAATTATTATCAATAATATGAATTTTCAGAGAACTTTTTTATCCATTTTTAATTCATAATACTATGTAAATTAAGGATAAATTATTTTTTTAGTCCCTAAACTTGTTAGAATTTTTATTTTTAGTTCATAAATTTTTTATTTCTATTTTTAGTCTCTAAACATTTTTTCCATCTTTACTTTTAGTGTGTGAAATTGTTTTGCATCCTTATTTTTAATCCTTTTGAGATAATAGTAAAACTAAATATAATAATTAGGACTAAAAATAGATAAAAAAAATTAAGGACTAAAAACAAAAAGTTTAAAAACTTTAAAGACTAAAAAAATAGTAAACCTAAATATAATAATTAGGATAATGATGATAAGTATATATATTTTGATTTGAAAGTCTGAATAATTGAATTAATTATATATATATATATATATTGATTTGGAATAACTAAATTAATTATGATAAAGCATACATATGTTTTAATCAAAGTAATTAAGATTATTTTAAATTAAGATAATAATATTTTTTAAATTAATTAGAATAACCACGGCTAATATGTATTCATTTTCATTTCATTCTTGCACGCCTTATTGTTTCGTTTTTTGACCTATTGTGGCATTCTCACAAAGATTCACCATTGATGAAAATAGAGAAGAAATTATATGCAAACCAATATCTTTATTTTTCCTTTTTCATTATTTTTCCTTTCAATTTAGTTCCCTTTTTAAATATTTTTACTTTTATTTTATATTTTTTTTCTTCGACCATATCTTACATACCATTGTTTTGTTTTACTTCATTTTCCTATGGCTAACAAATTAGGTACAACCTTGGAGAAAAATGAAGAAAAATTATGGATAAATATTATTCACTAAATTATAAAAGGTGTTATACCAAATCATGTTATTTACTAGGTTATGGAGAGTTTTAACATAAGTGACTTTTTATTTAATTTTTGTTAATTTGTTATGCATTTAATTTGTTATGGACAGTTAGAAGAGACATAATCTTATAAAATAAGTTATATAATGATGTAACCAGATGAAGATGGACATTTTATTGATGTGTGTGATGAAAGATAAGACAATGGATAATAAGATTAAACCTTCAAAGAATAATGTAATGTAAAAAATTACTAACTTTTTAAATAAAAATTCATATTTGATATCTTATTTCTTAAAATACTTAACAATATTGATGTAAAAAAAATTAAGAACAATTTTATTGGATTATCTAAATAAGTTCATACTATGTAATTGATTAATAATTTGAACATAAATAATATATATATATATATTCATTTTCTAATTTTTAATTCTTGATGACCTTACTTAAATTATATAATTATATTCAATTAATACATGTTCTAAATATAATATAATGTGAAATATTCAATATGATAATAAATAAATAATAACGTAAATTTTCTTATCAATCCTGTTATGTTCAAAGAGAACAGAAATGTCCAACAAGTGATGTTGGATGATTTTTTTATAGGATCACGCTCTCTCTCTTAAGAAGCTTATGAAACTGAAGCAACTTAAGGAATAAGAAGATCACAATATATCAATACTCACAATGCATGCAGTGTGTGCCGTGTGAATGAAAAGAGAGAGTCAGAATTGTGTGTACCTTTCACCATAGTTTGTGCTGTATTTATAGGATTCTAACATGGACTCTGATAACAGACAGTTGAAGTCCAATATATAGATAACTGAAAGATAACAATTATATCTTCTATCTTCTGGTGGTTGCGATAATTGATGGATGAGAATTTGAACATTTGAATTAATAGGACAAAAGATAATATATCATTTATCTTCTATCCGTAACAAATCCAAATCACAATCAATTGTAATGGACATGGTTCATAATTCGACATGCCTACAACAACATTCATTTCATATATAATAGACATATATTGTTGCCAAAAATATATATTACAAATAGATGTACTCGTTAAACTATTGTTAGAATTTTTCGTATTAATTCTTATAGACTATAATTAATTGCGACTCTTGCTTGGTCTAATATTATGATTCATTAGCTTGCTAATATTGTGATCAATTGGTAATGGACTATGGATACATGCCATTGATCTATGTAGGAAATAGTGCATATCTAACTACTAAACTTATGATGAGAGGTGCTTAGGTTCTATAAATAGCTTAAGTTTCATTTATCGTCAGAACATTCAATTACTTGCTAATATTTTTTTATTATATCTTCAATAAACAAGCTTTTAAATCAATGTTGTAAAGTATATTATTTTTGGAAAAATATTTCTTATAATTATCGAGAAAAAGCTAGAAAAGATAAAGAAAACGCACGAACCCAAAGATTAAAAGGTATTTCAAAAATGATTAAAACACTGTTTTAGTTATTTGTTGATTGACTAAAATAAAAAACAATGTTGTACGTACTACTAGTGAAAACGTAGTCTGTTTTAATTATAATTAAAAAATAGTCTTTAAATTTAACATTATAATATGGCTCTTGCTTGTCTGTTTGGGACTCCAAAAGGCTAATGTACCATGCTCATGTCCTGTTATACTAGCACAGAAATTATGCAATAGGTATCATAGCATGTCGATAAAATCGTATTCATTTCTTTCACACAAACAAAATTCGTTGTTAACTTTTGACTATTCTTTATTGAAACGTCTTCTCCACATGGAATAATGTATTTTTTTTATATATATTCTAATTTTTGGTAAATTTCCACGAAGAATAATTCAAGTTGAAATATCCCTTTAAAGTTTTGGAGCATTCCTCCCTTTTCACACAAATCATTTCCATCCATATATATTTTCTCATCCACTTAAGCTTGTCTCCCTCAAACATGATGCATGTGATCATATGATAATGCACAACGTGTAATATATAAATGATTCGTTTTGGCATAATATAATGCTTTTAATCATTAATTATGTTATCGATGGATTCAGAGAATTGAAACGATCTAGCATAAAAATAAATAAATTTGAGAACTGAGGAGCAACCAAAGATAGTTCACGAAAGCAATATCAATAAAGGAATTCCGATGCTCTAGAGTTTATGCCATAGTTGCATAGATCTGATTAATTCATTCAATTTATTTTATTATATAAAATATATTGTATTTGTAAATTAAATTTAGTGAATTTCAAGGGCAAGATTGACTTGTGTGTTTTAATTTATGATAAAATTTAACGGTCAACTTTTATTTTTGTCACTCTTAATTATAAAAAGACCTTCTAACTCAAACACACTCATTCACACAAATAGCTAGGGATAGGATATGATGATACTTCCTTAGTTTCTAATTATAATTTTTTCTAATTTATGTTTATTAAGAAAAATAGTTAACTTATTTAATCACATTAAATCTGTTAATTAATTGTATTATCATTTTAAAATTATTTTTTTCTTATCTTTCTATTCGTTTAATTGTTTCTCATTAATATTTGGAGAAAAAAATAATTAAATAAGAATATATATAAAAAAATAATGTATCTAGAAACTAGAAAAATATCTTATAAAAAAAGATAAACAAAATTATGAAAAAATTCTTGTAATTAATTAAGGACGGAGGAAGGTTCAAATTTACTTACACCAAATCTAAATATAGCTGATACAAGTTTTTTTTATGGTATTTAACTCATTTTTATTTTTTAAAATATTGACAAAGTTTTAATCTTCACACATTTTACATGTTTGAAAATAATCTTTATAATTATTTAATGATGACAAATTATGCACTTAATAATGTTATGTTCCATGTCACTTTCAAAATAATTGCTAACATGATGTGATTAGATACATATTACTCTATTATTAAACAATGAAATAGACAATTTATAAGATTAAAATTAATAAAAAATTAAAATTGAAACAAAATTTACCAATATTTATAAAAATGAAAAACATATTAATTAAGCCTCTTCAATGGAAACTTGGAATTTTCTGTTTAATCTATATTCTTACACATGAGGAGTTAGGTGAATCAAATATTAACTAGTGTCCTAACAGTTTAGGTTTTATTTAATGGAGTGTCCTAATAGGTTAAACAATTAAAAATATAATATTTTTCATTAAATATATTTTTAATATGTCTGACCATATTTAAATGCATTTCTAACTTAATTTTTTAGAGCAAATTACAACAATTTCTTATAAGATTTACTCTAATTATAATTACAATTTTTTTCTTTTTTTTTTTCACTCTACACAAAATTCTCTAACTTTTGTATTTTCATTACACAAGCCTCCCTTGTGTCCTTAACCATGTTAGTTTTGTTAAAAGAATTGGACATGCGACACATTATGTTTTTCCCCAAAATGTCCCCACCTCCCTCCTTTATTTTCAAGAGAAAAAAATGGCAATTGAACTATCAAATTTGCAATGACAATTCAACTGCGAATTTGCACTCATGCTTCCGGTCTATCTCACGTTTCATCTTTTCATTTCTTCAAATTGCTTCCTAAATAATCTTGATAGTTATGAAATTCATTTTTTTTCACAAACACCCCCCACAGAAGTTATTCAACCTGAAAGCACATTTATAGTGAAATTGAAATTCAAGGGAACAATTGTCATTGAGAATTCGAGACAACATGAACAAAATTCATAACTTTTGTCAGTTACGAATGAAGAACAAATGAAGAAAAGAACAAATGCCTCACAAAACCAAAAAGCTAAGGCTGGAGAAAAAATCATCCAAATCACCATTGAACATGTACTTATGAAGCAGCATGGTGCACTCCATGCATGTTCTTGTAGATCTCGCTCACCATTCTGGTAGATCTTGCCACCGTCGCCTTTTGCCGTCAACTCCCTCTCATGACCGCCACAACAACAACTCCTTAGCGGATGAGGATTGGGATTAGGATTACACATGGAAATTAAATAGAGGGGAGGGGCAGTTTTGGGTTTGCAATAAAAGCTGATGACGTTAATTAATGTTATGAATGAGAGGAGAGGAAGCCAAATTAATGTTAAAAAAGAAAGAGAATACATGTATAATTAGAGTAAACATCAACAAATATTACAGTAATTTGTTCTCATTTTTAATAAAAGCATTTTTTTTTAATTTTTTAACTTCTAGTATGCTAAGATCAATTATTGAAAAAACTATACATATGTACTTATCTGTAAAAAAATAAAATTCAGCAACAAATAAAAGAATACGTATGTACGTACTATCTGTAAAAAAAGTGTATATATACTATACGTTGAGATAAATGCTATCTAAGTTGGAGCGGTTGAAATCAACAACAGACACGAGAATGAGAATGCAATAGGCTCTTTTTAAGAAAAATTTTCTTATATATAACTTTTAACACCTAAATTTTTGCGGTAAAATTCAATTTTTTAGGATTCAGCAGAATAGTTATCAATTAAGGTGAAATTTGATTAGCTTTTATGTTAATTAAATGAGATGAAGCCTAGTATGCTTGTATATGAAATTAATGATTTATCAATATTAGCCAAATAAAAAGTTTGGCAAAATTTGTTTACCGAATAGTGAAATATATTTTTTAGCTAGTAAAAAAAATAAAATTTAATTGAAATGTGTTTTCAAACATATATAACCTTCAAGTAGCATTTAAAAAATTCTAGAATAAAAGATTAAAAGTTAGCATTTAAAAAATATTACTTTTAAATAGGATTTTAAAAAACGTTAAAAATTATTTAAAAAACAATTAAAAAAACTTATTTATTGAATAATCATGCAAGTTTTTCAATTATTAAAAAAATTATAAAATAACTGAAATATATTACCAAACAATCATATATCACTATAGTTTTTCCTTAGTTGTTTTTATATTAATTTATAAAATTACTTCTATTTTTAATCGATTTCTAATATTGTTTCTCTCTATAAAAATTGAAAATTTAATTAAAATACATTGAGAATTCAAACAATTTTTGCACTATCATCAACTATATGTGATTATGTATACGTATAGTAAAATTATTGGTTTTTATAATAATTATTTTGAAAATTATATTTAAGTTGATTTCTAAATAGTTGACTAACTAATATTATTATTTTCCTTAAAATTTAAATTTTATTTAAAAAGTTAGATTCAATCTTTAATGTTAACATTTATTGTATAGAATTATAGATTACTGCGGTAAAATTTTAATTTTAATAAAGTAATACCAAAAACTAATAAACAATTAGTACACATGATATCCTCAATATTGCATGCTTCAATCACTTTACTCTTTTGCAAAATTTTGATTTTTTTTAAAATGTCATTGTTTTCAGTTTTTATTATTATTATTATTATCATTATTATTATTATTATTATTATTATCCACTATGTAAAATGAAAATGAATACTATTTTATAAAATGAAGAATTTAAATATCTAACCTTTATAGGAGTAATTTTAAGAAATAAAATAGGAGTAAATTTTTACTCCTAAACAATCAGATCATATATATAAAGGTGTTTATGAACATTGCAGATTTAATTTTTACATATTCAGACAAATAATCACACACACAAATATGTCCCAGCTTTCGTGGCGCACTAAATTATTATTGTCGGATCCACTTAGCAATATCGACATACCCAGTCAAAAACCACCAGCAAGCTGCAGAAAGAAATCAAGCTCAACACATTAACTATGTACCTCAATAAGAATAATCGTCGAGAGAATCCACCGACACCAATTAGACATTCTGATTTAATCTAGTGGTGCAAAACAATGTCTTGCTGCACCCGGTACACCTTTAATCACATCAGAGTCACTTTCCTCGTTAATCACTTCCATAAGTACTTGTGGTGCACAAACAAAGAGGCCTCGACTTATGTATCACAAAATTTTAAAACAAATTTATCTAAATGTCACGCGGACCAAATTATTTGTCAAAATGCCACGTATCCTAATTCGCTAGTTAGGCGAACGAACTATGTTGGTTGATGTGGTACTCCTCTGATCAATGAGCCAGTGCTCCATCAGAAGCGGGCAGGACACGTGACAGATGGTGGCAATTTCGCTAATAAGGCTAGCGAACTACATGGCCTAATTCGCTAGGCACAGTAGCGAATATGAATAATGTCTGAATTAGCGTGCACGTAGTTTGCTAGGGGGGTAGCGAACTACGTCCCCAGTTGACATGTGGTCGTACGTAGTTTGTTAGGGGGTAGCAAACTATGTCCCCAGTTGACACGTGACCGTACATAGTTTGCTAGGGGGTAAGCGAACTACGTCACGGCTTTTTTTGAATTAGCATCCACTTAGTTCGTTAGGGGGGACAACAAATTTGGAATGCGCCACGTAGACTGCCCGTTGGGCAGCCACGTAGTTCGCTAGAAGGTGTAGCGAAGTATATAGCTACAAGCATCGCGCCACCTCAGCCAACGTAGTTCGCTTCTCTGACCAGCGAACTAGGCCACATAGCACTCTGAGAAATAATTTGGCACGCGTGCCATTTGAGTAAATATTTTTAAAAATTGTGGCACGTAGGTCGAGGTCTCCACAAACAAATGCCTTCTCTCTTTATTTCTGTAGTAATTAATTTGCAAGGATCTTACATTACATATGCGACAATCTCATATATATATATATATATATATATATATATATATGGTCCATATTTAAATAATAAATACCTAAATCCCAAATATGTAAATATATATGTTCCACAAATAGTAAGACTCACAAAGATATATCAACACAATGATCAGTTATGTTTAGTCCATTCAAGACCCTGTTTAATTCCATGCCCTTGAATCTTATTAGTCCAAAAATTAGGATCCTACCTAAGGTTATATAATTAAGGTTGGCCTAATTTTGGGAGGGCACAAAGTCGACCTAATAGAAGGTTGACTAAGAGTTAAGTATATATCAGCTTAGAGTACTCTAAACTCAGCTCATAACAAATTTGAGGCCAGCCTAATACAAGGTCGACTCATACACAGTTCAGTTCGCCATGGAGTTGACTAGAGTTTTTAGTATTCTAGAGTCTAAATTCAGCCCTTGATGAGGTTGGCTTAAGTTTGCAAGGTCTAGCTATTTCAAACAATCTCATGCCATTATAAGCAGCGTTTCTTTTTACATATATACATACTTCAAACAATCTCATGCTATTATATAGTTATGAACCATAAATAATAAACACCTAGCTAGATCCCAGATGTAAAAATTTATACTTCTAGCTAGTTATTATATCATGAGGCTAGGCTAATAAGAGGGTTGGTGGTTGATATATATTTTTTATCTATAGCTAAGAATAGGATAAAATGCTATCAGATTTACAACACTTACACATTTTAATCAATGAATCTAACTAGATTCATTTAATGTTTTGGTGGTTGTTATAATTCCTCTTTCACGAACCATCACGGGAAGGCCAAAACTAAAAGTGGCAGTGAGCCCCGGAGAGAAGCGAGGGTTCCCAAAAGGCAAGGGTGCCTCCAAGTCGATGTGGAACTTCCTCAGCAACGAAACTGCCACACTCTTCATCTCCATCAGAGCCATTTCCTTCCCTATACACACCCTCAACCCCGCTTGAAAAACCGGGTACTCGAACGGATTCATGGGTTGAAACACCCCATCCTTCAGCCACCTTTGTGGCCGAAACTCCAAACAATCACAACCCCATATCTCCTCCAACCTCCCCATCGCGTAGGGGTGGTAAGTAACCCTAGTTCCACTCTCCACTTTTGTCCCATCGGGTAACACATCGTCCTCCAAGCAAAACTTTGAGTCAAACTGAATAGGTGGAAAAAGCCTCATGCTTTCGTGTGTCGCAGCTTGCAAATAGTGCAATTGCTTAAGCTCTTCGAAGCTTGTGAGATCCTTGTCATGCCCAATTACGCGATCTGCTTCATCGCGAATCAACGATTCAACTTCAGGGTGCTTCCCTAAGAGATAAAAGAAGCTCGTGAGTGCCGAAGCCACGGTATCACGACCTGCCAATAGAAAACTCACGACAACGTCTCGTAAATACGTGTCATCGTCGTGGATCGTGTTCATGAATCTTGACAACAAATCTTTGTTTTCGGAGAAACCCTTTTCGCGCCTTTGCTTTATGACCTCTTTGGCCAGCGCGTTAATCACTCTAAGGGCTTTCTTGAGCCGTTTCTCGCTTCCGAGGTTCAACAGCCTCTTGGCCTTCCAGACGTAGGGCGACACAGCTGTCGCCCTCTCCGCGGAAAGCTTCGACGCAAGATCGAAGCTTTTCTCGAACACGAGCATGGACGCGGATTCTAGACAGCTGTCGGGGTCCAGCCCGAAGGAGAATCTGCTAATGCAGTCGAAGGAGAATCTCCGGAACACGTCTTGCAGGTCCAGCACGACGCCGTTTTTCTGGTTCATTCGAAGAAGCGGAGTGAGTCTGTTCTTGATTTCGTCGTTGACGATTTCGAAGGCGAAGGAGGCTACTACCGAGTGGTTGTTGAGGTGTAGGCTCGCCATCTTCTTCTGGAAACGCCACGCGTCGCCGTCGACGTTGAAGACTCCTTTGCCGAGAAAGTCACCGAGGATCGCAGAGAAGGGTTTTCCCTTGGGGAAGTTTTCAAACTTAGTCTTGAGTATGTACTCCACGTTCTCCGTGTTGGCGGTGATCGTGTTCCGCAGAACGTGGATGTGGATGGTTTTGTTCGGCGAGTTTCGGAGGAGGTGAGCGTACCAGTCGCAGAGGTTGTCGAAGGTTTCGGACCAGCTTGAAGTGAGGTATGTCTGGCACGTTTCGCAGCTGCAGAAAAAGCTCTTTTGATGAAATAACAGACAAACGATTGCGATGATGATGAGGAGGAAGAGGATGATGGTGATCACTGAGAAGAGTAGATAAGAAAAACAAACGTGGTTGATGAAGAACTGCAATAACGGAGACGTGGTAGGTAGTGGTTTGAGTTCCATTGTTGATGGAGGACTAAAGATGAAGCAAAGGGTAGTGAAATTATGGATATGAAGAATATGGAAAGAAAGATGCATATCAGGTTGTTATTTATGGATTGAGACGGCTTTTCATGGACAACAAAGATGCATATCAGGTTTTCTTTTTTTTTGTTCTCATAATCAAAATCTTTATTAGGAAAGGTCTAACCCGAGAGGGATAAAAAAAAAAGAGGTAAGTTTTTAGTATACCAATCATAAAAGAGTATTATTACTCAACGAAAGTAACTTACTAGTAAAGATGAAATGGTATTTTTTATTAGAGTCAACTCTCTTTCAGATGGATAAGATTATTTTTCTCAGTTAAGTTATTCTCCAAATGTTTAATGTAGTTGCTTAACACCCAGGTCTTTCATTTAAATTGAAATAACGCTACATCATTAACGTGCAAGGTGGTACGTAAAATGAAATTGTAATAAAAAGAGTGTAAGTAATAGATTTTAACTATATTAACTTAAATACTTTCTCTGTTTTTAATTATAAAATTATTTTTTTAACTAATTTATGTCAAAAAGTAATTAATTTAATTAATCACATTAAATCTGTCAATTAATTATACTATCATTCAAAAATTATTATTTTTTATCACTTTATTCACTTAATTATTTTAAATTAATATTTTAAAAATAATTAATTAATAGTATATAAGAAAAAATAATAATATATTTAAAATTTAAAAAAATGATCTTATAGAAACAAACAAACAATTTTTTTAAAAAAAATCTTATAATTAGAAATAAAAAACAATAAAAATAAAATAATAATTAAAAATGATTGTCTAAGTTATCCCAATTAAAAATACTATAAAAAAAAACTAAGTACCCCATTGTCCGAAAATTCCACACTATGCGTAGGTAAGGAGGAGAGAAATTGTAAGTAACTTTACCTTGTATATGCAAATAAGCTGTTTCCGGATTCAAACTCATAACTAACAGGTCACCAAGACACAAACTGCTGTGTCAGAGCTTATCCTCTAACTCAATTAAAAATACAATTAAACAATTTTATAATATATGATTGGTGCAATTAATACTTGCCACCAATCTTGAAGTAGATAAATTCAATGATTAAAATTTATTTCTATTGGTCACATAAAAGTAATTCTTTCATTTAATTCTCACATAAAAAATAAAAAACTTTTGACTCACGCTTTCTCTCACTCTCTATGTACTATAGTAATCAGACTTTGTTTGGTTTGATGAAAACGCGTTATAGTGAAATTCCTGTTCATATACAGCAACATCAGATGGTTACAAAACACGGGTACATTCTTACTTAGTTCAGTGGTAGACAAATGCTTCAACGAAAAATGAATGAATAATGCAGAAAGGCGTAAAAAATTAAGTTAACCAAAGGGCATGATGAACCCGTGCGCTAGCTTGGACATAAACTAAGTTTTCATAGAGACATGTCCTCGCTGCATCGTCCATGGTGTTTTTGTATCGTATAGCACGTAGGCACATTACCTCATAAAATTTTGAGGACACCAACACAACTTCTCTGACAGATTTTGTTCATTGATTACTTTCGGACAAGATTTTTCTCTCTTGGTGTTAACACTATGAGTCTATGACTCACTACCACATCATTATTTTGTAAGTATTAATCTATAATTTTATGTTCAATAATATTTATAACAAGAACATGAAAAAGGATCTTTAGAATTTATAAGTTTCACATAAATATACTTTTGTCCATAATTGCGGAAAATCTTTATTGATAGAATACTTTCGTAGAGCCTTTGGAAAAGATCCTTTAATAACAGAATACTTTCCTTTGTAACCAATTATATTTATGCCCTTTATTCATTAAATCAAATAACATTTATTTAAATGAGTCACAATGATAAATCCTACATTCTCCCACTTGGCTCATGTCATAAATTTCATTTCATGATTTAATGAAAACAATTATAATGTGCATTCATAGGGCTAAAGTTTTCATACATTGGCATTATCATAAATCATGATCAGAAATAAAACCAATAAGAGTCATGGCGGTTATATGCTATCAAATCGGCATAATTCCTTCCATGTACCACTATATTAGCTCTTCTTTCTAATATGATACTTTAATGGAAGTTTACATCATAATGTCCCACAATAATATTATTATGTCTTCATTAGGGACAAATCCTGTTTTTCAAAATAATCATTCATACATGCATGTATACATAAATTTGAAAACAGGATAATTTTCAGAAACTTAAACATCATTGAATTTAGAGTGTCAATAGTCAATAATTTCAATAATGATCAACATTCATTAGCTGACATAATGCCCATACTACAGACATGACCAATAAATGTCTTGGACGGTAATCCCTTTGTCAAGGGATTAGCTATCATAAGATCAGTGCTAACATGCTGTATAGACATTCTATGTTTCTGAACATCTTCTTTAACAACAAAGTATTTCAATTCCATATGTTTAGCACCTTTGGAATACTTGTCGTTTTTAGAAAAGAAGACTATTGCGGAATTAACACAATAAATTTTCAGCGGCTTATCAATAATGTCGACCAATTCAAGCCCTGAAATAAAGTTTCGCAGCCATTTAGTCTGAACCATGGCCTCAAAGCATGCCACAAATTCAGCTTTCATAGTGGATGCAGCAGTTACAGACTGCTTCACACTTTTCCATGATATAGAGGTTACTAAACCTCCTATAAGTAATCATGTGACCTTTAGTGCCTTGCAAATATCTCAGAACTTTCTTTGCAGCTTTTCAATGATTCATACCAGGATTACTCTAGTATCTTCCCAACATTCTAACTGCAAAGCTAATATTTGGTCTCATACAAGTCTGAGCATACATTAGGCTCCCAACAAGTGATGCATACAGAATTGCTTCCATTTCCTTTCGTTCCAATTCATTTTTATGACATTGCATGAGACTAAACTTGTCTCCTTTCTGAATTGGTACTGGAGATGATGAGCAGTTTTGCATTCCGAATCTATTTAAAACTTTATTAATATATGCTTTCTAACACAAACTCAACAATCCTTGTGATCTATCACGGAATATTTCTATTCCAATCACATAGAATGTCTCACCCATATATTTCATTTCAAAGTTATTAGAGCGAAACTTCTTAGTCTCATTTAAAAGACTAAGATTATTAGTTGCAAGCAAAATATCATCAACATATATAATAACCCTGAGACCTGGCGCGGATGGCGCGGGTGTTCGCATGGTTTGCGCCAGGGTTCTTAAGCAGAAAAACCCTGTCTGTGATGTGGCGCGGGTAGCGCCTGGTTGGCGCGAGTCGCGCCAGAGCTTCTGGAGTGTGACGCTAGTGGCGCCAAGGTGACGCGGTCAGCGCCACAAGTCCTCCAGAAACTCAGTTTTCTCTGGAAATGCAGGCGATCAGCGCCATTGGTGGCGCGAGTGGCACCATGGTTTTTAACCCAGCGCGGGTGGCGCCAGTTGTGGCGCGAGTCACGCCGGAAGTGCTCTGGAAAATCAGTTTTCTTTGGAATCCAGCGCGGTCAACGCCAGATGTGGCGCGGTTGGCGCCACAGGTTTTTGAAAGTGTGGCGTGGTTAGCGCGGGAGTGGCGCGATCCGCGCGGGACATCTGACAGAGTTGGTATAAAAGGGGAAATTGCGATTTTTGAAGGAAAAGCCTTCTTCTTCTTCCCTGGAACGTCCCTCCTCCATTGTTGAAGCTCCAAGCTTCATTCTTGCACCATAGTTCACTAAAACAAGTCCCTTAAACACCATTCTTGATGGAAAACACCTAGTGAGCTTGAATCTTTCATCCATTTCCCTTGAAAACCCCAAATTAGAGAATCCCTTTCTCAAGGGAAGTTCTTGAAGTTTGAGTTCGGCGAGGAACGACGACGATTCGTGGGTACCCAAGCTAGGGGAGTCGTCCTTGGGCCTTCCTTGTCGTCATTGAGGTAAGAAACTCAAGTTTCACCGTTTAATTTGTTGATTGGGTTTTTGGGTGAATAGTGACCCACTTGTGATAGAGCTAGAATTAGCCTTAGGTCCTTTAGAGATATGTGTTTAGAATGTGATGAGGATGAAAGATTAGCTCTCAATTGTTAGTTTGGTGAACTTTGATTCTTGGCTTTATATAAGGCATGTGTTGTTGATATGCTGAATTGTTTAGCTTGTTGACATGCTAGAGCCTTGGTATGTGTTTTGTTGTGCCTGAGAGGCCATGAGAACAGTGCCTTGTGTGTGTGATATGGACCGTTCAAGCCCTGTGTGAAATTGGAGGATTGGGCTGTTATGAGCTTTGAGCTCTGTATGCTTAGGCTAGGCCAAGTTAGACCAGTGAGGGTCTGAGAATCACTTGTGAAGTGATTGAGTGCATGTATCAAGAACGGGTTATAATTCCTTTCGTTCTAACGGCGTAGGACTATTACTGAAACGTTATATGTTTGATCCTATGTAGGACGTGAGACTGATAATTTCAGTGGTGGTGATAACGAAGCCGGGAGAGCCGGTGCGTTGCTCAGAGCAGGTAAGCTCTTGGTTCTTGGATGTATGCCCTTTGTTGTGTTCTACCATGCACCAAGTTGGGTGATGGTTCTGTTGTGGGCAAATGCATGTATATAGAAATTGTATATTGATGTGATTGACTGATGAATTATGCTCTGTACCCTGTGATGGGAATTGGTATTGTATTGATCTGAGATGCTGAATTGTAATGCTGGACTCAGTGATTGGGAAATTGATATGTATGGCTGTGAACTGTTTGACTTATAACATACCTGTTGGAATATGAGATTGAATTGTGAATTCGATGAATGAATTGAATCCTATGGTAGTAGGATAGATGACTTGAGATTGAGTAAGACCTGCTGTGAGATGTTCCTGTGATATAGATGTAGCCTCCCGAATGGAGATGTTCCTATATTCACAGAGGTAGCCTCCTCAGGCAATTGGGTTGATATAGGTTATGAGATGTGCCTGTGATATATAGATGTAGCCTCTTGACTGAGATGTTCATATATACACAGATGTAGCCTCATTAGATTATGGGATGTTCCTGTGATATAGACGTAGCCTCCCGAATGGAGATGTTCCTATATACACAGATGTAGCCCCATTAGATGGAGATCTGCCTGATATATAGATGTAGCCTCTTGACTGAGATGTTCCTA
Organism: Glycine tomentella; assembly: GCA_007407185.1. NCBI lineage: Eukaryota > Viridiplantae > Streptophyta > Magnoliopsida > Fabales > Fabaceae > Glycine > Glycine tomentella. Next base: position 562,319 of record PYAF01004650.1, read on the forward strand.
TATATCAGATGAAGCCTCCAATAGATATGTTGAGATCCAGACATGAGATGTTCCTAGTATATAGATGTAGCCTCCCAGAGTGGAGATGTTCCTATATACATAGATGTAGCCTCTGCCGAGTAAAATGATGTATACCACCTGTGTGTTAACAGGTTGAGATGAACTGATAGAAATGATGTTTAATGAAAGGGAATGAGACCCCTGTCTAGTATGACGAATGATTGAACTATGTTCTGGTAATGAATGTGAATATAAATGATTGAGATATATTATTTCTATGTATGTGCCTGCAAGTGAACCAGGGGAAGGAGATACCTTCAAGGGCCCTGAGTTTACTGGGATTTTATATCTCACCCCTTTTGTGGGGCTTATGTTTTGCAGGTGAATCCTCAGGAGGAGCAGATAGATCCCAAGGCAAGAAGCCTATGCAGGGATAGTTACCGTTTATAAACCTTAGGCTTAGATGACATGAGCATGTGGCTCTGATATTTTGTATTCGCCTTTGGTTTGATTTTGTTGTACCCTGAAGGGAATTTATGTACAGTTTTGTACTTAAACAGAGAACTTGTATATAATCACCATATTATAATGAAAAAGTGTATGTTGATGGCATTTGATGATGCCTTTTTGTTATATGCTTCCAAACTGCTTAATCTCTGATTGTGTATATGTATGGATGGATGTTTACACGTGGTAATGACCCCGGTGCGTGTATGGGGCGTTACAACATACATAATCAGTAATATAAACTTACTCCCACTGACCTTCAGATATATACACTGATCAACAGTGTTTTCTTTAAATCCAAAGGAAACAATGGTATCATTGAACTTAAGTTACCATTGTCTTGAAGCTTGTTTAAGTCCGTATATTACTTTCTTAAGTTTGCATACCATGTGCTCTTTTCCCTTTTCTATGAACCCCATTGGTTGGTCCATATACACATCTTCCTCTAAATTCTCATTTAGAAAGACAGTTTTCACATCCATCTGGTGTAACTCTAGATCATTATCAGCCACCAATGCCATAATGATTCTTAGAGAATCCTTTCTTGAAACTAGTGAAAATGTTTCTTTATAGTCAATGCCATCTTTTTGAGTGAATCCCTTTGCAACTAGTCTAACCTTGTACCGTTCTAAGTTACCATGAGAGTCACGTTTGGTCTTAAAGACCCATTTACATCCAACTCTCTTACATCCTTCTGGTAACTCAATAAGGTCCCAAACCTCATTCTGTTCCACAGATTTTAACTCATCTTTCATGGCATTTAACCACTTGTCACCATCTTCACTATTCATGGCTTGTGAAAACGTCACTGGATCATCTTTTATACCCAAGTCAAATTCAGACTCTTGTAGATATACCACATAATCATTAGAAATAGCAAATCTCCTTTCTCTTTGAGATCTTCTTAATGCTATTTGTTGTGGTTCTTCTACAATGGGTTCACTTGGTTCATCAACAATAATTTCATCATGAGTAGTGGGATCATCAATTCGTTCTTCATTATTATTGATTGGTTCAATAACATGAGGAACAACAACTTTACTAGAGATACAAATCAATGGAACTTGTATCCTCAATTCATGAATATCCACTTTACGTGCTATTTCACTCCCACTAACTTTACCATTCTCAATGAACCTAGCATTTCCAGTTTCAATGATCCTCATAGTATGATAAGGACAGTAAAATCTATACCCTTTTGACTTTTCTGGATAACCAATGAAATAACCACTGATTGTCCTTGCATCCAGTTTCTTTTCTTGCGGATTGTAGTATCTAATTTCTGCCTGACAACCCCAAACATGTAGGTGTCTTAAACTAGATTTCCTTCCAGTCCAAAGTTCAAAAGAAGTCTTTGGGACTGACTTACTAGGAACCCTGTTTAATACATACATGGTAGTTTTTAAAGCATAAGTCCACAATGAAATGGGTAAAGAAAAATTACTTAACATACTCCTAACCATATCCAACAAGGTCTTATTATGCCTTTCTGAAACACCATTTTACTGTGGTGTACTGACATTGTGTACTGAGCACAAATACCACTTTTTTCCAGGAATTTAGCAAATGGGCCCGGATGTTGTCCACTTTCATCGTACCTTCCATAATACTCACCACCCCTATCAGATCTGACAATTTTTACCTTTCTGTCTAATTGCCTTTCAACTTCATTAATGTAAATCTCTAAAGCATTTATAACTTGAGATTTATCATGTAGCAAATAGACATAACCATAACGTGAATAATCATCAATGAAGGTGATAAAATATTTCTCTTTATTGAAAGCACTAACATCAAACGGACCACATACATCAGTGTGTATAATTTCAAGAAGTTGAGTGCTTCTTGTGGCTCCTTTCTTTGTGTGTTTTGTTTGTTTTCCTTTAATACAATCCACACAAATATTCATATCGGTAAAATCTAAATCCGGAAGGATTTCATTCTTTACCAATCTTTCAATTCTTTCTTTGGAAATGTGTCCCAAACATTTATGCCACAAGTAAGCGGAACATTCATTAATTAAGGTACGTTTAGTACCAACATTATGATGCAGAGTCATAAGCGTTTCAGCATAAAGATTATCAAGACATAATTTATATAATCTATCACATAAAGTACCATTGCCAATCAAATGATTGTGCTTGTACAAACTGAAACTACCACTACCAAATTTAAAAGAGTATCCAGCTTTATCAAGTTTGGAAATAGAAACTAAATTCCTAGATATACTAGGTACATAAAGAGCTTCACATAAGTCCAAATGATGTCCACTGTCAAGGATCAAACGGTAAGTCCCAACAGCTTCCACTGGAAGTTTCACTCTATTATTCATAAGGACAAACTTTTCAGTTGGCCTTGTGATTTGGGTCGTAAGGAATCCCTTTCTTTTCAACTCCTTGATGTTTTTCATAATTGGTGGAATGAATTCCATGGTTCTTAATTCTGGTTTCCTCTTGAACTAACATACTGTACAATTCATGCACATTCTATTTGTCTTTCATGGTATTATAGTTCATTTGGAAAGGATCATACTCAGACGGTAATGAGTTCAATATGAACTGCACCAGGAAATTTTCATCCACATCCATTCCCAATGACTTTAGTCTTGCTGCAATATTTGTCATTTCAACAACATGCTCATGCATAGTACGTGAACCATCAAATTTCATGGTGGTCAGTGTATTCATTAGTATCCCAGCAAGAGACTTGTCAGCAATTTGGGAGCATTCTTCCACAAGTTTTATCATTTCTTTAGCACTTTCAGTTTGTGGAAGAGTTAACTTAATGTTGCTTGCAATGCTCATTCACATATACATCAGACTCAATCTATTTGATCTTTCCCAGTTCTTAAAATGGACTGTTTCATACCCAGTGCTTGCATCAATAATAGCACTAGGTTTCTCTTCTCTAAAAGCCAAATCCAAATCCATTATCCCAAGGTAAAATTCAATTTGCTCTTTTCATTCAAAGAAGTTTAGTCCATTGAAAACTGCAATAGTTGAGAAAAGCGAATGTGTAGCAACAAGTACTTTAAGGTACAGCCTTTAAAACATTAATGCTTTGAGTCATACATATCACATACTAACATAATTCATAGATTCATACATCATAAAATGCATACTAATGTTCACCTTTGGGGATCCATTAATACACAACATTCAACAATAATTATGCTAATAAGATTTCACATAATTTGATTATGATGCATACCCCAACTAAAATATTTGTCATCTTTGGACGTCCAAGTAAAACTAGAAATGTATCAACATTATCAACGTTCATGTTCATTTATTATAAAACAAGTAATCATCCTTTAGGTTGATCCTTAACTGTCCTATAATAATGAACTTCAATATACCACAACATAAACAATAATTTTATACCATTCATAGCATCACAGTCATGGTAATTGAAACATAATCATAATGTTTGGAACTAATCAATTCATCAAGAATTTGGCCACTTTGGTGACTAACAAATTCACTATACTTAATTCCAAACTTGAAATGAACATACAATTTGGAATTAAATCACTCATACAAATTTGGCCACTTTGGTGACTAACAAATTCACCATACTTTAATTCCAAGATTGCAATACTTCATAAAATACAAAATATGTTAAAATCATAAGATTTTAACAACATTCAAACACATTCTAACATCATAATTAATTTTCAGTGTCAACAAAATATACAGTCATTCGATCACAACACTTCAATGCATATACACTTTATTAAATACAATTTTAAATATGCATTGATACAATTTTGAATAGGGGAGCAATAAAGTGATCAATCATTATTGTTTACTTTTCATCACTAACATTAATGTGTCTTTGTCTTGTAGTGATAGGAAATATAATTTGCATTTAATATATATATGTTGAACTGAAAATACCATCAGGACTTTATCATGATATCCATTGGAACATATGACATACCAAGTGAGAAATAACAATTATGTGATATTATTCTATCAATATTATTTGATCAATAATATTTGCAACAAGCAGAAAATTAATATTCGAAATCTACCATAATACTTTATTGTTGCATCAACAAAAACTTAGTAATGGAAAATCACAAATTCTTAAACCATGCTCTGATACCACATGTAAGCGTTAATCTATAATATCATGTTCAATAATATTTATAACAAGAACATGAAAAAGGATCTTTAGAATTTATAAGTTTCACATAAACATACCTTTGTCCATAATTGCGAAAAATCTTTATTGGTAGAATGCTTTAGTAGAGTCTTTGGAAAAAATCCTTTAATGGCAGAATACTTTCCTTTGTAACCAATTATATTTATGCCCTTTATTCATTAAATCAAATAACATTTATTTAAATGAGCCACAATGATAAATCTTACATATTTCCCCCTTTATTTATATATATATATATATATATATATATAATTATTCTACCTTTTTTTTTTTATAAAAAAATAGTTCTACTATCAATTGTATCACCGACCTGTTTTGGTATCCAACATGTGAGTTTCAGCTTGGCATACTTGAATGTTGTTCAAGTCTCAGTTGAGTATCAATTTTCGTGTACATTAGCAACACTTATGTTTAAATATAAGATTTCATGTAAATTAATTTACCAATTTTTTATTACTAGGCCGATCCTGCATATAGTTGAACTTTTATTATTAAATAAAATTAGGGGTGTTCATAGGTACGGGTTATTCGTGAATCCGAATTGAACTAAATCGATCCGAACAGTTTGGATTGGGTTATTTATGTATTTGGGTTAAAATCAAACCGAACCGATCAAAATCGTTCATGTACGGATTGAGTCACAGGTTTAGATCTACAGATTCGGTCAAACCCGAACTGAATCGATCAAAACCGATCAAAATTTTTATAGTTGTTTGGTTTGGTTTTAAATACTGTTAATAATGGACTCCAAGTGTTAGAATTGCAAACGTTTATAATATTAATGAATCATATTTTATTCATTTGTTTCGGCAAATTTGGTTGTAAAAAATCTGGTTACACCAAAGTTTATCGCAAGAAATTAATTTGTAGGAAATAATTATGATTCAGACTATTATAGTAAATCTCGTTAAAGAATATTTGTTTTAATTTGTATTAGTCTATTTTAGAATAATATTTTAATGGTATTAAATGAATCAATTTTACTACTTTTAGACATTTGATAATATTGTGTTAGTGTAAATAGTCACTTTCATTTTTAAATGTGTAGAGCACTGACAGATTCGTCCTCGAAAGATGGAAATACAAATTTTAGACCCTGAAAGTGAAAAAGTGTAATAAATTCATTCATCTGTTACCGTTTATGAAAGAGCGTATGTGGTACAGATGGACGAAAATGTCACAAAATGATTACCAACATGGTTGCTGAATAGATTGGACCAAAATGTTAGTAAGTTTCCATTGGACCAAAATGTCAGTAAGTTTCTATTTGACAAAATGTTAGTAGTATCATAGGATATTTTTGTCCAATGAAAACTTATTGACATTTTGGTCAAATGAAAATTTACTAACATTTTGATCTAATCAATTATGTAGCCATGTTGGCAATCATTTTTGTGACATTTTCGTCCCTTTGTACTATGTAGGCTCTTTCATTAACGGTAACGGACGAAAGTTAATGGATGAATAAATTTGTCGCACTTTTTTCACTTTCGAGGACTAAAATTTGAATTTTCATCTTTTGGAGACGAATTTGTTAGGTCTCCACACATTCAGGGATGAAAATGACTATTTATCCTATTTGTTAATTATATTGGATATTTGGATGAATCATGATATAAAATAGTAATTCTAAGGAAAAAAAAAGATCAAATTTAAATGTGTAACCGTTGACTTGAACCAAACCAAACTGTTCATGAACGAGTTTGTTTGAATTGAGTTTAAAAAAAAATTATGAAAACCAAATCGAACCGAACATATCAAATTTGATTAGGTTGGATTGTAAATTTGGCCAAAACCGACCCACGAACACCCCTAACTAAAATTAGGGATAAACATAATATTTTAAAAATTATTTGGATCAATATTCATCTTCACTTTTTTCATACTTTCTATGTACATTAAATAAAATTCAATAAATTATTTAAGTTACGAAAAAGAGAGCCATAAAAATACATTTAGGTTAAAATTATTATAATAAAAAAGATTAATTGTAATAATTTAGATATTAATGTGATTTTATTAAGAATATTCATCGATCTTCATAAATTAAACAAAAAATTGTAATTTTTTTTATCCTTATGTACTATATTTTATATAGAGATATTATTTTAATATATTGACATATATATTAATGTATAAAAAAATAAAAAATAGGTAGAAAAAAATCTTGAACAATTTATTTAAGTAAGAATACAACAAATAAAAAATTATTATTATTTTCTTAAACATTTGGTTTCACTAGTTTCATAAATTGGTGATTTTGATCCCCTGATAAATTTTTTAAAAATAATTATGATTAATAGATTTATTAAGTTAATTATATATTAAATAAAAATTATTAACCACTAAAAACTTTAATACAAAGATTACTAATCCTAATGTGATGTTGATGTCGGTGAAGTCGCGTGCAACAATGGAGGTGAAAGAAGTGTTTGTGGACGAGAGGAGGAGCACAGTGCTATGAAGGATTAGGGTTAATAACTTTTCGTTAAATTTTTTAATATAATGGTTTTTAATTAATTTATAATTAACTTAATAACTCTATTATTCACAATTATTTGTTAATAACCTATAAGGGGGCCAAAATCATAGATTGAGAAATTAGGAGAACCAAAATTACAATTTAACCTATTTAAAATAAATCTTAATTTTGATTGAACAAAGTTCTTGAGTAAATAAGTTTATATATATAAAAAATTCATCCTGGTGTGTTATAAATTTATATATTTTATCTAGTAAGTTATGTAACATTGTGATTTTTATAATTTTTGATTAAGTATTTGATTTAAGATATAAGAAAAAAAAATTAATTATGTTATTTATTGAGCTAATTAATAAAATGAAGTAATTTGTTGTTGGATGTTTAAAGAGTTTTCATGCGTTAAGGGACTTTAATTCAGTTGGGTGAGTAAGTTATTGTAAACCTCCTGAGTGTCTTTGATTCAACGGATGAAAAAAAATCATGCTAATTGGATGTTATAAGGGATGAAGCCAGACTCCCACATGAGGGGAGGGGGGTATGAAACTTGATTTTAGTTAATAAATGTTTGAGTATATATCCAACATAGTTCTTGAATTTCTGACACTCAGGTCCTTGAATTTTGAAATAAATAAATTTGTGTCCCTCAATTTGTAAAAAGACCAACAAATCTGTCTCATTGTCTATTTCTTTGGTTAACACAAATATTGTAGTCTATGTGACATTATTGGACCGTTTTGACAGTGAGAAATTGCGCTAAGTGGGTTGCTGACTCAAATGGACGAAATTGTTACTTGAAATTACAATGGAGAAAACTAATGATAGTAAAATTTCCACTGTGATAATACCAAAAAATAAGAAAAACTAATGACCATAATACCTCCCAAAATAGGCAACTACTAATGGCCATATCACCTTCCAAAATAAGCAACAATTAACGTCTAAATGACAACAATGGAGATTCTCCAAAAAAAAAAAAAAACAAACCATCATAACACTTTAGTTGTTCCAATCAACATACATATCCTAAAAAAACAAGAACAATAAATATTATCACTTTTTCATGTTTTCCCTTCGTGACAGCCCTGGTGTAGGAATAAAGTTCATGAAGTTAGGTTGTATCATCCTTGGTGAAGGTCCAGTTGGGAATGGTATCCTGATAGGTGCAGTAGGCCTAATTGGAGGAGGCCTAAATGCAGGTGCTGGCTGAACAAGCACGAAGTTTGGTTCTTGCAATAGATGAATTTAATGACAATAATTAGTGTAGGTTATACATGCCACAATATGCAAAGAATATGGAATTTAACTCAACTTTTGGTAGAAGACATGTTTGCACTGTTACAGACTGAGGTTGACCTCTAGTGTCAACCATTATTGCAAGTTGTTCTGAAGTGGGTGCATATGGAGAGTAATCAATCTCATCCTACAAGAGTTAAACACAAATATAAGTAAAGCTCCAACATGCATAGTACAAGAATAACAAAAATAAAAGTTATTTTTAAAACTTGTTGAGGTTTGGTGTTATCATATTCCTCAGGTGGTGGTGGTTGCCAATTTTTTGGTCTTGATGGAACACCACCATTTGTACATCCCTTATTGTTGTGACAAGAAAGATTACATCTTGGGCAAATGGTTTCCTTGTAAGTTGTTTTGAGTCCACTGTTGTTGACTTGACCTTCATTCTGATACTTTCTTCTATATTTCTTTGGTCGCTCATGTTTTCTTTTCCATTGGAGGTGGTGTTGGCTTCTCAACAAGAGTTTCTTCCCAGTGTTGTTGGCTCTGTTTTGAGTTGATGTAATTCTCATAAGATGCATTGTAGAAGCCTATAGTCATTATACCATCACAATAGTCTTTAAGTCTATGATTATTGAATTTGATGCCAACAATGGCATGTTTACAAGGCAATCTTGTGTAAGACCAATAAGAAGAATGAAGTTATTATTCCGCAAATGTAGTATGTAATAAACACATTTATAAAAAAAACTGATTGTCACATTATACACGTGTGCATGTCAGTTGCTACACTAGACATGTACATGTCTGACTAAGCAAGTTCACATCCAGTTTGTTGTCATGAAAATGCACTTCAATTATGTTGCCTTCTGGATCACTAATTCAATGTGGTTCCCCTTTGTTGTCTTCAATTTTTTCTTTTTCCAACCTTGATTTGTTGTATAGGTACCAAAGATCTCATCCTAGCAGTCATCTTAAGCTTAGCAACAGTCATTTTTCTCATAATATAACACATGATATCTTCACATAAGCTAAGAATAGGCTTGCTCCTAAACTTTAATATCTTGGCATTAAAAGCTTCATGATTGTTATTGGTGATATTGTCACATTTAGAATTATGTTTGAAGTATGTTTTTGTCCATGATTCCTTATCCCATTTTGAAAATAAGCCCAAGCCTTGTCATTCTTCCTTTTAATAGCTTCCATATTAAAATTGATTTTTACAACTGTTGTTGACTATGCACACTTCCAAACTAACCTTCTTAGTTTCCTATCTTTCCATTGCTTGGAGAAGTTATGCCACAAATGCATAATACAATATCTATGTGGATCATCCATGCAGGTACTAGAGTCTACATGAATCAAGACAAGCAAAATTATTATTTGTATTAAAAAAATACAATTTAGTCCTTCAACATGACCACTTACTGACAAACACATCCTTCAATTTTAAAACTAACTGACATTTTAGTCCACAATTTTATTTAATAGGGAATAAGTAAAGAACAATGAAATATTACATTTTGAATGTCTGACATGAAATTCCAACCAAATTGAGTGTAGTCCCCAAGATCTCTATGCAAGTGTTTAAGAAACCACTTCTAATTGGCTTTGCCTTCAACATCTACAATTGCATATGCAATAAAAAATATTGCATTATTGACATCTTGACCTACAATAGAAAGTAATTGATCCTCGTAGTAGCCTTTTAAGAAACATCCATCAAGACCAATAAGTGTTTTCCAGCTAGCCTTGAACCCTCATTTGCATGCATCAAGAAACATGTACATCCTATGAAACTGTGGTGGTTCTCATGGCATAGGAATGGTATTAGTTTGAAAATTAGTCCATTTATTGCTTCTCTGCAACTTATGCGAATAGTCCCATATCTTTGAATATTGGCGCTTAATATTGTCCTCAACCATTATCCTTGAAAATAAATGAGTAGCACATAAACCAAGAAGGGGGAGAATTGGTTCTTTTTGGCCAATTAAAATTTGCTTTAAATTGATTTAACAATCAGAGTTTAAAGGATCGTATCACAAATCAAACTTAGAAAGCTTTTGATCAATCAAGCTCCAATCTTTATGAATTGTAATTATACCAAGATTGTTTCTGTTGATTATGAAAGAGTTGAACCAATGAATGACAATCAATAACCCAAAGAAAAGATTAAAGAAGAAGTACACACCACATAATTTATACTGATTCACTTCTCAATCCAAAGAAACTACATCTAGTTTTCTAACCAACAAGCTAGGATCTAACTATGCAATCTGTTCTTACACCTTTAGACCCTTTTGTGATCATGACTTAGAGAAACACCCTTCTCTAATCTTCCTCTAGAAAAACCTATTCTAGACAAACTTTAAGAAACTATTGCAATAGTTACAAACTCTTAATTTCTAAAAGAAATTACACCAAAGAAACAAAGAGAGATACAACTTGGGATCCAATACTGATGTGTGCAGATGATAAAAAAAAATCTTTAATCAAGGTTGAATGAAAATCTTAGAACATTCTCTCCAAAAATTTCTTTAGAAAGTACCCAAAAAAGAAATCCTCACAAGGTTTCTTGAAGCTAGAGGATTTGTGGGTCAAATACGAAAATGCTCGCAGTATCTTTTCTCTCTGAAGAAAGGGTTATGAAATTCGTCCTATTTAAGTCAAACAAGTTGCATCTATTTATAGACAAAACAATTTTAACTGTCAGTAATCGATTAAATCACTTAAGTAATCAATTAAAGTGTTCTTTAGTCTTTCTGGAAAAGACTTACGAACAATGTAATCGATTAAAACGCAATGTAATTGATTATCACATGAAGCTCTAATGGAAAATAGAACTAAGTAATCGATTATCATATTGTTGTAATCAATTATCACAGGAAGTCCATTATGTGATTTTGAACTATGTAATCGATTACCACATACTCGTAATCGATTAATTATGTTCTCTGTTTTCAAGTAATAGATTACCGCTTGTTGGTAATCGATTAAACCAGTGAGAAAACATTTTTCCCCAAATTGAAAACATGAAACACTTGGCTTTTTATGCACTCATGAAAACCTTAAGTTTCAGAAAGTCAATTTATGAAACTTTTACTTTGTGAAAGCATGAATGCAAAAGCATGAATGATATTTATGCAATGGATCATAGGAGATATCAACTTAGACATGCACAAATTGCAAATGTCATTCAATTGAATTGGCATGTAAAAAGCCTAAACATTTATGTCTAAATCCTCATCTTCATTGATCCTTTTTTGCTCCCCTTGAGTCTAACAATCCTAGCTTCTTTCATTGCCCGAAACATTCCTCTCATCAACGTGAACACCATAGTCCACTTTCATCTGTTCATGTGCCTCAACATGAGATAAAGTGAGGTAGACCCTCAATTTGTCATCCAGCTTTTGGGAAACCTACTTCATGGTTGCTTGACTATTTTTAAACACCCTACCAAAATTGTGCTGCTCCACAAAAGTTTTAATTTTAAAACTTTTTGTTTTCTTTGCCCATGAACAGTAAATCTCCCAAGGGCACTCCTTCACTTTGCAAACAACTCTAGCTCTATTTAGATCATTTTTCTTCTAGTTAATATCCTTGCCATGATAAATTGTGTAGTCTCTTAAAACTTCAACAAAAAAATTGATAGTGTAAAATTTCATCCCAATCTCTAACTGCACATTACCAAAATAACTTGTTGCATTGAATTAAGGGTAGACAACTGTGTTTGCTATCTGCCTCATCTTTACTGCTGGGTAGAGAGTGAAGTTCTTCAGAATGATAACTATAATTACTATTGTTAGTTCAATGTCCATCATCATCTGATGGAGAAACATACACATAATCAAGATCACTTTCTTCAGATTCATCCATAGCATTAGCTTGGTTGTGACCTTCAAAAACCTTCTCCATTAAATTTGGTATTGTTTGATGTGCAACATGTACTTCAGCTTAAGTGGTGGTAGCTTCTACCCCATGATCAATACTTGGTTCATTTACATTAGTTGCTGGTTCATTTAAATCTACCTTATTACTAGACACAACTTTTGCCCCATGATTTGCTTCTACCCCATTACCAGACATATGTTTTGCCCCATGATCAGCTTCTGTCTCATGCTCAACTTGAGTACCATTTTCAGTATCAACAACATTATTCAAAGCATTAGACATTTGTAACAATTCCTTCATTGAAGGCTCTTGTATATTACTTTGTGCATCTTCCTTCATAAAGTCATTAACTTGATTCCATATTTGGTTAACAATCCTTTCAATTTCCTTGTCAAGGTCAACATCAATACCTTCAACTCCATCCTCAGTTTGATTCAACACAACCCTGTCATGCACACCATCTACTATATTCAGGAAATCATCCACTTTAAGCTCAAAGTAGACATGCACATCTTTGTCAGAGTGAGAAATACATATGCAACACATGTGCAAGATATATTTATCATTCTCCAAATGAAGCAACACATCATCCCTATTAATGTTAGGATCCAAAAAATACACAACAACAAATCGTTACACAAGTCAAAAATAATCCACATTGTCATCAAATCCATTTCACAATTCTCCGAAACATTGAACTCATCTTCCACATATTCCTATGCACCATGATCATCCCTTCTGAATCTACCCTGGTGGTGCACAACAAGATTGATGTGATCAGACATCCTACAACCCATGAAAAGAACAACATGATTGATTTCTCCACATACAAAACCATTTACTTAAGCACCAACACAAAGACATGATTTTTATAACCAACAACATCATGATTTCAATATCTAAACTAGTATCAATACCCATTGTCAATTTTTTTTACCGAAAACAGAGTGCACCCACACTTTAACAAAAACATGTCAATAAAACCCTAAACCCTAACTAGGTTCTAGAAAAAAAATGATAGTTTTTTCAACATTAGAAATGCATTCTCGCAAGAAGAACAACAAAATGAGAATAGTCTAGTATCGAATGCTTACCTTCTGACCAAATCGATGAAGAATAGTTGGATTCGTCTTCAAATGCCAGTCGGAGCACAATCATTGATGGCAGTTTTCTAGCTTTCCAAATCGATGGAGAATGGTTGGTTTCATCTCCCATTGACTCTCACTCAAAGAAGGTGGGAACACCAAAAGACAGAACCTGTAGGCATTGGTGAGAATGGGTAATAAAGATTCATTTCATTTTGTACTACCCATGTTGTAAGAAAATGGAAATATGTCCTAATTGACAAATTGGTCCATCGAAATTTCAACTGACAATTTCTCTATCCAAGTCAGCAACCTACTAAGCGGAATTTCTCACTGTCCAAGACTAAAGCACGTTAGCATCTCACAAACCAATAAAAAAGAGGAGAAAAACAAAGAGAATTATAAGGAATTATGATCATTTAGAAAAAAATATAAAGAATTATGATAGGAAAAAAATATTAATTTGCATGTTTGAAATTTGTCAATATTCTTCATTAGGATCTTTTCCTCTGGAATGAATTGATTGTTGTTATTTGCCATCAGGATCTTTTCCTCTAGACATTATTAGGTGCTCAACCCTCAGAGGCTGAGTTTTGATACCAAACTATAAAGGTAAATATCACGAGAAGGGAGGTTTGTGAATTTAGAAATTTCTAAACCTTTTTCATAAGCCAAAGCTATTGTTTGATATAGCTTTGAAAGTAGATAACAGGTTGTCACATACCAATAAGATAAGACAATATCAAAATATTTTGTAAAAACGCTTTTTCAAAACAAAATAAAATTTAAACCCTAGGTCAGTTAACACAAGAGATAGAGATGTATTAGACATTTTCTTCGGGGTTCGAGAGATGGAATAGATAGGGCCAAAAAAGTTTTGAATTTGCACATAATTTTGTATTGATTCGTCTTTACCAATGAGATTACGTCTAGTTCTTGGCAACCTACTAAGTTTCACTAACTTTAAACAAAGTTATAAGTATTGTTCATTGTCACTTCTGGGCTCTGGCTCTTACAACCTAAGTTTATCCCCGAGCTTAATAACCTCCTAGTATTCTTTATTCTACCAAGACACTACCAGCTCTAAACAAATCAAAAGATTTGTTGTTGGTTGGTTTTCTCATTGACTAGTTCTTACGAATATACAAATGAAACACTTAGTATTTTCTCTTAAGATACAAAAGGTGTTTTGAGAGCTTGTACAACTTTTAAAATATACAAAGATAGAGGTTGAGAAGAAGGAACTAAAGATTTGAATTCATAGTGTGTTGGTTCGTAACTTCAACTCTTCAAAACTTCTTGTATTTATAAACCATTTTCAGCACATTTCGTTGTCTTTAAACGATTCCTTTTTCTTTGTTGAGGTCTTGCGTTTGAAGAAGTGTCTATTGGGGCATTTAATGTTTGGATTAGATACATGTCATGTCCATGTGTGTCTTTTGATATGTTTGAACTTATAAACGTTGGTTGTTTTTTTACTCCTTTTTCGAAAGATCTTAGGAAGAATGTTTCTAAGACATTTTCTGCAAAACAAATCTCAGATACAGGATATTAAATGAAATTTTTAATGCTTTATCAAAACTTAAAATTTGTTTGCTTCCGTCTTATCTATCATAGGCATATACAATATTTGTCTGACTGGATATTAGACTTTTAAAATATGACTGCATATTAGACTTTTAAAATTATTGTTGATATAACTTCTAAAATAAATATACAAGAATTTACTTTATATAAATACTATAAATTTTTTTACTAAATCAACTAATTAGAAATTATGGATGGCTTTCATTCTTTGGCGTTTTTTCATATAAAAATTCCAAAAACAAAAATAAAAATCTATCCTCTAAGGGTTGCACATCAGTGTCCATTTGCAGTCTGTGTTATAATTAAGATGAAACAACGAACCACCTCTTTTTACATTGCTGCTTTGTTGCCTATATTTTGATTGGTTGGTTGATTCTTTGTAGACTCATCTGGATCTCATGTCATTTGATTCTATGTTGTGTTGTCTTAAGGCTAGTTGCTGCGATCAAATCAGGGTAGTGAGGCTGGCTAGTATCACCTTTGCGCTGTGGGGAATTTGGTATTGCAGGAACTAGGTTCGTTTCAACAACCACTTTATTCCTTTTCAGAACATTCGCCTTACCATTTCGAATCTCATTTCTGTAGCTAGAAACACAACCTCTGCTTACATGAGGCCCTCCATAGAGGAATTCAAGATCCTTAAAGCCTTCAATATCTCTATGCATGCTCTCAAAGCGCTTTCTATCAAGCTAGTGCAATGGACTTGCCCTCCTCCTAGATAGGTTGAAGCCAAACACTTTTGGGCACTCACCTTGTGGTGGCATCTTTCACAATGCTTAGGGGATTTCCTTAGGATGCTTTGCTATGTATTCAAGTATCTCCTTCGCCTTTGAGGCATAGTTTCTTGGTGTAATGTTCACGATAGAAACAACCAATAATAAGCATTGGGCTAACTTTTGTAGTGTAACCCTTCTCTCCAAATTTGGTCCCCTGAAAGTTCAAGAATAGGTGGAACAATTGCCACCTATTCCTCGATTCCTTGATCATCACCAAAACCATGAACTTTAAAGTTTCACACATTTTTAGAGAAAGGAACAAATGTGCAGACCTTCTTGCCATTTTTTCTATCACCAATTGTGGTTCCTATTGGTGGGACTCATTCCTCCATTTTCATTCTTCCCCTTTTTCCCACAATTTGATGGGGGTCTTCCCTAGTATAGATTTAATTTTCCTTGACACGAGTCAAGTTCGGTCCCCCTATAATTATATAATTATCCTTTTCTGTTCATTAACAAATTTGGGTTTGATGAGGCATTTGATGAGAAGGGTCTAAGCACTTAGGTGCCAACATAGTTAGAACGTTAGACCCTGGCTTGATGCGTTTTCTCAAACTTTTTCCAAAAAAAATATATGGATGACATCATGACATAGACTTTTAAATAAGTTATTTTGAAAATCAGTAAATTTAAGATACAATTATTTCATATTGATTTATGCAAAAAAAAAAAAAAAAAAAAAAAACCAACCGTGTACTGTGAGAAAACCAATAGATTAGGCATTTTGCAGTAGTTTGCAGAGTGAGGCGAAGCAAAGGAAATGAAACAAAAGAGCAACAGGCGTACCAACAGATGGGAAGTCAATCACATTGACAACTGAGTTTGTTTGTGTGAACAACCAAGCTACGGGCAATATAATGATATCAATTTCGTGGAAGATGCATTTAATATTTTCCCCCTTTTAATCCCTATTGACTTCAACTTGTGTGTTCATCAAGAAATACTATTTTGGGATTTGAATTTGAATCGATTGAGATCGAAGAAGAAGGATGGTGCTGCCACTGCTGAAGCTGGGAACGCTGGCCGTGAAAACCCTCAGCAAGCCCGTGGCCAGTAGACTGAAGCAGCAGGCCGCTCTTCACCCCAGGTTCCGCCAACTCATCGTTAGAATGGCTCAGGTGAGATACCCTTTTCCCTTTTCTTTCTTTCTTTCTTTCTTTCTTTCCTTCTTCACTTTTAACTCTCTCATAATTTTGGAGATCAGTCTAACCATCAAATCACGACCAAGATGCAAAGGCGCATTTACGGCCACGCCACCGACGTTGAGATTCGCCCCTTGAACGAGGAAAAGGCCGTTCAAGCCGCGGTTGACCTTATCGGAGAACTCTTCGTCTTCTCGGTAACCAACTTCATTCTATTTTCTTTTCTTTTTTTTTCGATGTTAATTATTAGTATATTTTTTTATTGGCAAATGTTAGTTTGTTAGAATGATAATTTTGTTAACAGAGTTTGTTAGAATGATAATTTTGTTAACAGATGGATTGAACCTGCAACCTTTTCTCATTTCCTTTTTTCTTAATCATCCAACTCACCTTGTATCTTCTATTTTTTAGTTGTTAGTTTTTATTAGTGGGGGATTCAAAGCCATGGCCACTGAGCCAGCCTTATAACCCTTTTTTATTGGTCGAAACTGCTATATGCTCTGCATAGTCATAGTAGTAGAAAATAATTATTAGTGGGGGATTCAAATCCTGTTGTTGGGAATTTATTACTAACTCTCAAACACACGACATGAGAATGTAAATTATTAAGTATACATTACATGTTTGTTCCAAAATAATTTGTATGCTATACTCATAGGTTGCAGGAGTTCTCTTGATCTTTGAGGTACAAAGAAGTGCTAGATCTGAGGCGAGAAAGGAGGAGCAACGGAAGCAAGAGCTCCTGGTAATTTCAAAATAATCATCTTGTGCAAATAACTTTAACATTATGTGTGTGTTTCCTTTGGTTTCAAATCTGTTAAGTTTTCTTTTTCTTTCAATTTTTAGTTATTTATTTCTTTCACTCGTTTTCAAATTTACTTTATTCTTTAGTTTGTATGTTAATTCTGCCTAACTTTAACTATCTTATCAATTATCACGCTTCCTAAGTTCCTATGCTAAACATATCAATTATCTGCTCCCATCTTCTGATTCAAGGGATGTTATACCAATTACCAAGTTACCAACACCATTTTATCTTGTGGTATTGCATTTCTTTGCTTAATCTTGGTCCTCAATATATTCACGCTTTACTTTTTACTTAAACAACTTGACCAAATTTAATACATGATTATTTTGTTTAGTATTATTACTATTTCTGGAGCATTATTCCTACTTTATGCTGAAGATTCAAAAAACATCTGGCAGCTCATGTATTGTCATCTTTATTTTTAACTTATAATAATCATTAATCTTTCATATAAACAAATAACAAAATGCTGCTAGTTCAAACCTAACTGTTTGCTTTACAGCTTTACTTATATACCCTAGGTAGAAATAGCTAAACTGTTTGCCCAGTATCACTTTGTGAATTAAAAGTTACTTTCTAGAGCAGTTGAACAGAGGCTATGAATATGATAGGTTATAATGCATATGGCTCTGTGTTGTTAAATAGCAGCCACAGCACCACCATTGCGGAATGGCTTGCCGGATTTTTTGCTGATCGCCATAGGCAATTTGTGAAGGGAGACCTGTCATGGTGTCGCCATGAGGCGCAATGGCGTGTTTATATGGTGAAATTCTGGCCTTCGGCCATGTTAGGACTATGGGAAAGGGGAGTTAGTTAAAACAGTAAGGATATCGATTAATTAGTTAGGGGGTTAATGAGTTAAATAAATAGGAGAATGAAAGGGGGATTCTGTTTTGTATCATTTTGTAAATTGAGCATTAGCTCCATGAAAGGAGAAATTTTTTGTGAAGGGAAAACCCTTGGAGGAGTTATCTCTCCTATTTTCTGTTCTTTTACAATCAAGAAATTCCATCTTTCTTTCCTTTCTTCTATTTTCTAACTTGGGCTCTTAACATGCCATGTTCTGCCATTGATAACACTGATATGGCTTCATATTTGAAGGCATCAAGATACACAATTCCAAACTTTTTCAGCTTTTGATGGATTCAATCCTTATATTTCTTTGTTGGTGTAACCAATTCCTAATTACATTATTGTTGCCCAAAGTTTGCATTAATGTTTTGTGATGTAAATATTTTATTTTAAAATTCTATTTGGAATGGTTTAAATTGACAATCATACAGAGTCATACTAATTACTAAATTTGAGAATGAAAACATAAATCTACAAGTGGCTCGTACTAGACCTTTTGTGCAAAGAGCTGCAATAGGACAATCACAAGGCTTTTGTCAATGTGTTTTGTGTTGGAGTTAATATTGTTACAACTTACTAATCTGAATTGTTTAAATTGAGGATTGAGTTTAGGCCTTGCAGATTAATTTTGGCTATTCAAACTGGGATATTGTTGAAACTACTGTTAAAATGATCACTGCAATTTTGTCCTTCTTGCTGAGGGCAAGTCCTGGCAGAGCGGTAAAATTGAGTCTTTGTGTCTTGTTGGTTATGAGTTTGAATCCGGAAACAGGCTTTTTGCATATGCAAGGGTAAGGTTACGTACAATATTCCTCCCCCTTACTTTCGCATAGCAATGAGCCTCTGGGCGGGCAATGGAGAATTTAGTTTTTTAGCTTTTTTTTTTTTTTTTTTTTTTTTTTTTTTTTTTTTTTGTCCTTCTTGCTCTAGAATATAAACCATACTAAACAACTCTGTATATTCACTGTCATTGGTTCCCAATTCAGGCTATAACTGAGAAAAGTTATTTAATAGTTGTTTCATATTTAACATTCTCCAACCGTTGTTTATTCTTCTTTAGGCTGTGAAGCAAAAAAATGAAAACTTGGCAGAAGAAGTAGAACTTCTTAAGCATAGAATTCAAGAACTGGAACAGATGGCCAGGGGACGAGGATTGACTGGCATTCTAAATTTCAGACATGGTAACACAGAAATTGGAAAGGCAGAGAAAACTGCTTGAGCTGATGAAGAGTATAATTTATTTATCACATTTTTTTTCCATTCATATCTAATTCAGGCTTCATTTCTGATTTTTTTGAGGGTCTCTTCAAGAAGAGCCTATTTTTTACACATTCATTGGCTTTTAGTTTCAGATTTCATATTCTCTTGTATAAAGGGTAATTCTCAGATTGAGAATGTATTGCCCAAAATAATTTGCAGAGACTGTACAACGTAATTCATAGCGTTTAAGAGGTCACGGTGACGCTATCAGCTGGGTAGAAAATGCGTCATCTCAAATATACCCTTTGCCTTCTCAAAAGAACCTCGTGTCCTTATTCATTTAATCATGACAATAGAATCTATTGCAGACAATTTTGTGGAAATCAAAAATAGGTAACAAAAGAGCTTACAAAATTACAACAACTCACGAATGTCTGTTCAATCAATTGAGTTAAGATTTTCTTAGTAGGTTTCAGATGATGATGGTAACCATTTTGATTGGTTAAAATAGTAAAGCGATTCATGTGATTATCAAGTTTAGTAGTGACAATGGTCAATTGATTTGGAGCACAACCACCCACCCCACTATACCCTTTTCATAGTTTCCTTTGGGAAAATAGAGAGCTGTGGACATGACATGTGGATGGTCCGAATGATTAATCATGGGATGCAGGTGGATATGATCTCCATTAAGCAGCCTCCTATAAAGCTCTTCCATTAAGAGAAGCATCAAAACAGGAATATGTTGGACGGCAGTGGAAGAGTACTTTATTCCTTTCTTACCCTGATTTCCTTCCCCTATTCACCCAATAGAAAATTTTCATCTTATTCTTTTTCTTGTACAGTTTCCATTATTTCCTCCATTTCTTCTCTCCCTTTTGGCGCAGTGTTTTGATTGAACCACCAACAAATTGCTGCAAAAAATTATTCTGTAAAACCAATGGGGAAAATTGAATAAAGAAGAAAAAGGGAAAACGTGTTTCATGAGTTTATTTCTTCTTCACTGATTAGACCAAATTCAGCTTTGAAGTAAAAAAAAAAAAAAAGAAGCTTGGTTTATATTGTTACATTTGTTTTTCATGATTCATAACTAAGAAAATAAATCATTATATATATAATGTTAAATTCCTTTTATTGGGAAGAAGAAAAGTTAACAACAAATTATCGACTTGGTAACACTCAATTGAAGGACCACTCTGAAGATCTATGCGATCTATATTCGACAAGACACAATATTGGGGTAGTTATGAGACAACGACATCCCATATTCTAAGAAAAAAAATTTGTCTTTGAAAAGTATTTTTTTAATTTTACAATGCACATTTTTTATTTTATATATTAATTTTATACCTCTTATTGTTTTATTTTGTTTTTTTATCTTTTCTTTTGGTGATACTTGATAGTGTTTTACAGGTTAATAATTTTTTAAATAAATGTTGTATAATACTTATCAATAATGATTTGAACATTTGACACCGAATTACTAACAAGCCTAAAGTAATTAGTACAATTGCAAGATATAAAATATATACCACGGAAACAATATGTAAATAACATAAATATGTAACAGTAGATGTTATTATGATTCTCTCCATAATAATATTCATAAAAGACACCGATTATATGTTTGAACCCAATTCAACAATAGAAACTATTATAAAAGTTTTTCCTTTGTAAATATTGAAATTACGAAGAAAATAATGAAGGAGGTTATAACCGTTATTTCGGGTAAGACATTGGGTATATTTAATATTTTTTTATCCAACAATATATATTCTTCAAACTCCACTTAACTGTAACAGCAATGTCCCTATGTTTTTTTTTTGTTTTTTTTTTGTTTTTGTTGCTGTCTCCTTTCACACACTGATCTTGATCAGTTGAGAAAGGGAATGAGAGGAGAGAAAAAAAAAAAAACATTTTCTCTCTCTTCTCCCTTTCCATCTCTTTATATGACTTTCTCACCTTAAATCTTTTTCTGAAGCAAGAGAGATCATTGAACCTTGTATCTTTAATATACAAAATTTGGAGTCTCAGGTGAGCATGCATGGCTTTACTTTTTTCTAAATCCGATCTCTTGGCTGAAAACTGTGATCATGTACTTGTTTTCCTTTGAGCTAATATTATCTTTTGCTTCAGAGTTGGCGATTGTTTTAATGATGCTATGCTCAATGCTTTTGATTGGCTTTAATTAATCTTTTTTATTTATTTTTCTTGTTTCATTTGTTGAAGTTGCTTCTAAATAATTTGATTATTCTGATCTTTATTAATATTTCTGTTTTTTTTTAGTTAATTAATTGAAAATGGGGTGAATCTTTTACTATGATTTGACTTAATTTTCTGATGTGGATGTTGGAATATTGGTTTTAGAATCTCTGGACTTTTGGGGTGGAGGGTGAGCTGGAATATGCTCCTGATCAATGACAATGATCATGATAAACTTATCTGGAAGTTGTTTGCATCATAAACTCAGTTATATTGGTGAGTGTAGGGTCTTCTAGGCAGGACTTAAAGTTTTGTGATGAAGAAAATTTCCAAGAGCAGCTGCAAGTCAGCATCACACAGGCTCTTTAAGGACAAGGCAAGGAACCATGTTGATGATCTGCAGGTGATGTTCTTGGATCTGCAGTTTGCCAGAAAGGAGAGCCGTACTATCGATGCTGCACTTCTCGAGGAGCAAGTCCATCAGATGCTTCGTGAGTGGAAGGCTGAGCTTAACGAGCCATCTCCTGCTTCCTCTTTGCAGCAAGTAAGCTAGCTCATGTAGTACATATCCTTGATTGTAACTTTTATTGTCATCATGGACCATGTCACCATGGTGCTTGTAACCTGTAATTTTTCAATTTTGAATTTGTGGACATGTGTGAACTTTGAATGACAACATTTCGATTTGAGTAGTTGTATTTATGGCTGACTATAGGGTGGCAGTCTTGGTTCATTCTCGACCGATGTCTATAGGCTATTGCAGCTCTGTGAGGAGGAAGATGATGCCACTAGTCCATTAGTTGCACCTAAGCCTGAACCTAATGATCAGATTATGCAGGCTGGGGCTAAGGTGATAGTCCAAGAGGTGTGTTCCCTTTTCCTTTTGGGGGATTGTCCATCCATTTTGACCATAATTCATGTATTTTGTGCCTTTTTCTTTTTCCTTTCTGTGGCTCTGCAATTATTAATTTTGAAGCTTCTCCTTGCTGTTGGGAGCCCTGTTTCAATTCATATGTAGAATGAATGCTTCAGAATGATTGATATCTTCTAATGCAAACTGAAATGAAAAAGATTGTAACCTGATATATTATCTTTCACTTGCGTTAAGCTTTTTCTTTAATGTATTTTTTTTAATCTTCCATGTATGGCTTTGATGGTGTAATCCTTTGCTAGAAAGTAGAAACTTAGAATTAACACTAAATTTCTCCCCACTCAAAGCCCAATTTTCGTTCTAATGCATTATAGTTTTAATTATTATTTCAATGCCTGTCAGCAATTTGGATATCTCAGTAATTGTAATGAATTTCTTGGTTTAACTATAAATCAGGGTCAACATCAACAGGAATTCCTATTACTTAAAGAATGCAAACCCTCCACTGTAGGATTTCCCAACTTGGATGGAACTGCTTTAGAGTATCACCAATTTGATATCAATAAGGACCTGGATCACAGCTTCTATGCTGGTACAGGTTTCTGTGAGGAAGGTCGTGTTCCTCATATATCTAGCTATCTGCCAAGTGTGTGCCCTCCTCCTTCTGCTTTCTTAGGCCCAAAATGCTCACTTTGGGACTGTCCAAGACCGGTTCAAGGCTTGGACTGGTGTCAAGACTATTGCAGTAGCTTTCACGCCGCTCTAGCTTT
>PYAF01004650.1:590335-610621 GCA_007407185.1 Glycine tomentella
GGGGGGGGGGGGGGGGGGGGGGGGGGGGGGGGGGGGGGGGGGGGGGGGGGGGGGGGGGGAAGAGCGTTGTGTAATGGTGAAGAACAACAATAGCTGAGAGAGGGATAAATAAACACCAAATTTATTCAATTTTTTTTTTCAGATTTTTTTATTCTTAGGTAGGAGTGAAAACAGGTCAGGCCAGATCAGGCTTGATTAGGCCTGACCTTGACCTTATTTAAAAATATCAAGTTTGGCCTAGCCTGTTATAGGCCTTTTTTTTGGCTTGATTTGGCCTACAAGTCTATTAAAAAGCCTATTTTATAATAAATATTATATATTAGTGAAACTTTGAGAATCCAGATAATATTTTTTAAAATCTAATATAAAGAAAGACACATATTGACATACTTCCCTTTTAATTTGTGCGTGAAAAAAATAAAATTGATTAGAATATTCTAATATGAGATTAGATATTTTATCTTATTTTATTTCTTTTTTTAAAAGATTGATTTATATTTTGTTAGTTTTAATATATATATATATATATAGGCTTTTTTACAAACCTACTACAAAGATTTTAAATTTTCTATTTTATTTTTTTATCTTTTAAGTAAGATAGGCTATTTATATTTTATCTTATCTTATTTTATTTCTTTTTTTAAAATATTGATTTATATCTTTTTAATTTTAATATCTATCTATCTATCTATATATATATATATAGGTCAGGCTGATAGGCCTAACAGACTTTTTTTAAAGTTTGAGCCCGACCTTTTTATTTAAATAAGCTTTTCAAAAAGCTTAAATCTGACCTTTATAATAAATAAGTCAGGCCAGGTCAGACCTTGAACAGGCCAGATCAAAAGCTCCTGATAAGCGGTCTGACCTATTTCCATCCCTATTCTTAGGTTACATTATAATTTTAGTTTCTTTAATTTTAGGTTCACAATTTTGATTTAATTTAACTTAACTGGTGCATAATGGTGTAAAATTTGATGAAATAAAAATTAACATTACAATTTAACAATTAAAATATAAAAAATAAACATATACAAAATTATGAATTGGGCCAAAATTAAAGATTTTTTAAAACCTAAAAACTAAAGTTTCCTTCTGTTGGGAGTTTCTAATTTTTAGTTTTTAAATGTAATTTTTAAAATAAAAGACGTCGGCAAAAATGAAATTAAATTATTTTTTTAACTCAATTTAAAAATAGTTTTATATTTATTATCAAAACTAATAAATTTTTTTATGAAATTGGTTTTAGTTTTAAAAAATACTTTCAAAAAACCATTAAAAAGAAAGAATAAACTGAAAATAAAAAATAATACTGAATTTGATTTTTAAAAAATTTAAAACTAAAACAAGAAACCATTTCAACGGGTCTAAAATTGCATATCAAGAATTAAGAGAGAATTAAAATTACAATTAATCATATCTTTACCTTTAGAACATTTTATCACCCCCTACTTTATAATTTTTTTTAAAGTAAATGTTAAAAAAATAAACATTGTAACAATATTCAATATTTTGTATAAATAGTTTTAAACATTTTTTGTCCCATAATTGTATTTATATTCACTCTCTTAAAATTTTATTTATTTGAGTTCTTATTCAATATTTTGTTTTGATATTAATTATCCTTATAATTTCTACAACTATTTTTTAATATAGATATTTTTATGTTAATAAACTGGTATTTTAATTTTTAATAATAAATTATAATGATTTTTTATATGATTAAAATTCATAATAAAAATGGTTTTGATATGAAAATTGAATTATAATTAAATTTATAATAAAAAAATATCTTTAAATATATAAATTATATTTTAGATTTACAGTAAATAATTTAAATTATGATATAAAGTTATTTTTAGCTATTGATATTTTTTTAAAAAAAAGCTATTGAAATTTAGTGTAGAGATAGAAATAAATAAAAAAAGGTAGATTAAAATGGATAAATAGCTAAGAAAATCATGCATATGGGTAAAAGATATAACAAAGATAGCTTGAGGTGATTGGAAGGATAATTTTTTTTTTCTAGTTGCATAATCTTGAGATAAACGTGTTTTCCAACAAGATAAAAATAATCTAATTAAGGGAATAAGACTCTCACACTCTCTACATTATATATTACTATTATATTAACAAGTAGTTAGTTTGAATGATAATGATCGTTAGTCAATTTTTTTGATAGAGATTAATCATCAATAATAAAATTGTTAAATATTTTATATTAATAACATGATTGTAAAAAAATGTATTAGTATAAGTTTTTATATACAAATTAAAATTATGTATTTCTATTGGTAAATGATAACAAAATCAAGAAGAAAAATACACATGTTTTCACGAACAAGACTCAATTCTTGTAGCATCTACCTTCGACAACAAATAGACAAATAGTATATAGGGTTGGTCCTGAAAATTTTTTGGCTCAGGGTGAAGTGAAAAAAATGGACTCCTAACACACAAATTTTTTAAAATACAAATAATATTAAAATTAAGAGATGAAAAAATGGACCCCTAACGCACAAATTTTTTGAAATATAAATAATATTAAAACTAAGTGATGGAAAAAATGGGTTCTTATCACACAAAATAGACCCCTAATAGGCTAATACAGATTATTTTTAATTTTTTTTTTTTTACTTAAGCTATTGGTGTAAAAAATTTTGGGCCCTGGACGAGCACTCCGCTTGCCCTGCCCCATGCCGGCCCTGATAGCATATTCTAAATGGAGGGTCACTAACATGGTGAAAAACATCATTGAATGTTGTCTCCAACTTTGCTAAGAAATCAACACAATTTTCTTCTCTAATAGAATGGACAATAGAGACCACTCAACTGTGAAAGATAAACTCAGAGTAATGACAATGACATTAATGTACTTATGAAACAAATTCACACGACAATGCACCAATGAGATACCCAAGAATGAGTCTGAAATACAAATTATGCATTCTAATTTATAACACACGAATGAAAGTAAAATTTCATTTTAGTTTTTATTATTTAGACAACACCAGACTTGTTTTTCAATTTTTGTTAACCACATTATTAATTATTCTTTTATTAATCATACCCTTAGTTTCTATCTAATCATTTTTAAATAAAAAATATGTATTTGTCATTTTTAAAGTTTAAGATAATATTAGTTATTATTTTATCAATTATACCCTTAAATTTTATCTAACCTTTAATTAATTTATACACATATATTTATTGTGAAATAAAAATAAAAAATAATAAAATAAGAAATCTTATAACTATTTTATTATGATCAAGTTTATTAGATTCTTTATTTTTACGTAGAAACCTTAAAAGACAAATAAAATAATGTAGAGAATACTAAACAAAGCACAAATGCAATCATTGCAAAAAAAAATATATATTTCAAGAGTTTTTTTAAAATAATATAATTGTTAAATATGCATACATTACATTCTTCACACACAAAAATACAAGTGTTGTTCAACAGTTAAGAATACTAACATTGCAAAACAACAACAAGGAAATCTCAAATTCAAATTTAAATTCCACCACACATAATAAAAAAACACATGGAAGCACTCTCTAATCCATAATGACACACTTGAAGACATAAAAAAAACAAAGCAAAACAAAACATATGCCTACAGAGACTCAAAACTTTCCAAGATAATAGTGAAAAGACTCTATTTGATTCATTTCGTTGACCAATTGAGGAATCTCTTCACTTGACACCCATCAAAACTTCCTTGATTGAATCTCATCTAAACAGTATAAAACGCCCAATAACATACAAATAATCTAACATGAGCTCAATGTGTCAGATAAAGAGAAAAAGGGGAAAAATGCAAAAGAGAAAAGAGTATGGTCCTACAATATAATATAATAGAGTTTCATCAAGGCGTGATTTTTCAAAAATTTCTTTAAGGAAACAGAGAAGGAAAAGTTAAAAACATTTTAGTTGGATTAATTTTTCAATTCTCGACCTAGAGAAGTTGGAAATGACGTTGGCGCTAAAGAAGAAATGAGAGAAGTTGAAAGATTTTGGCAGAGTTGGCAAAGAAGAGAGAGACAAAAATGAGTAAATAGTTTTAGGTTTTAGGGTTTTGGGTACCGATGAATGGTCTAGATGCACTCTCCATCTATACTTATATTAGAGCTATTGCATTTAAAATTGTTAGACAAAGGTTATGAAATAAATTACATTCCAAAATTGGCATAGTGTACATGAAGCTCTGTTTTATGAGAATCTGTCACGTGTCTTGAAAATGTTTTCAAATTTATACACAATTATATATAGATGCTAGAATTTTTGGTTTCAACAAAAGGAGATGCTACTATTTTGTGAGTTGATCACATTATGAAAAATTACTCCTTTCATTAGACTCAACTCTTTCTATTGGTTCTCTTATTTTACTACTTATAATTAGAAAATTAGCCCACTTAAATCAAGTATTTAAGTTAGTATGATTCACAAATTTTAAGTATTTACTAATAATTATTGGCACAAGTGACAGTGACTTTTGTCCCTTAACCAAGTAGTTCAGGGTTCCAATCTTGACTTTGGGTAGAAATAGACTGTGTTAGGAGGAGAATAATCATCTTATGTGTGCTCACAACTTGACACAGATTAGTCACTAAAGCTAGCAAAATGAACTTATTGGTCCGTCGGTCGGGTCAAGCTAGACTACAAAAATGTTAGTCCAAATAGAAATAGGTCAATTTGGACTGGGCCAATAGGCCCATTGGGCCAAATTGGAATCAATAAATATATTCTTGAATTCAATCCGCCTTATTTTGGTTCAATATTTTTTTTTTCTTTTGAATATCTATACATTTAGACAAAAAAAAGTGAAACATGCCAATATGGTCCGACCTGATGTGCCATTGAGCTTGTTCAGACTTCAAAAAATGAGTCCCATGTAAAATATGGGGGCTGACCCGGTTTAACCCATTTTTCTCACTTGGCTCGATGGATTGACCCACCCATTTTGTCCTCCTATTAGTCATTGCTTTTGAAAGAGATACTTCGTATCGTGACTAAAAAAAACAATTTTCAAGTATTTTTGTTTGGGCCAAGGGGATCCACTTTTGAAGAAGTGGCCCAACCCAATACTCCATACAATTACAGTACGTTGAATAATAAGAGCGTAAGAGGTGAGGAAAGCATCGTCAGGCAGATGCAAAGGCAATGGCCGCTTCCTCACTGTTTTCCCCTGTTCTCCCCTACTCCAAATTCTCCTCCTCAACTCTGCGCTTCACGAACTCAAAAAATTCCATCTTTGCCCTCTCGTGTTCTTCTCCGAAGAGCATTCCGGTGACGGAGAAGGAGGTGCTCCAAGCCATAGCTGACTCCGACGGCAAGAACCTCCCATGCGTCAGAACCTACGACAACGACTTGTCTCAGCTCACTCTCGTCGGAACCGTCGATTTCAACCAAGCTTTGACGGCCGCCGCCGCCGACGGCGGTGAAGTCGCCTCCGACCACATCGACGCCGGCTTGGACGCCATGGTCGTCGAAACTGTGTTCCCTGCTCCTTCTAGCGACCACGCCACTGTCTCCACTCGACTGGTTCGTTCATCGTTTCGCGAAATTGAAAATGGAGAATCATAAAATGTTACGAATGTCAAAGCACACTGTATATTCTTTTCAATTTTATATCAATCGATTCTTGTTTAAGGAATTCTCTTCATTACACGTTCTGTTTTGTGCACGTAGGAGATAGCATGGCATAATGTGATAAATGTACTTGAAGGTTCTGTTACTTAGGCGTGTTTGGATAAACTTCTTTATAAAAATGAAACAAACAAAAAGAAGGTAAAATGGATTGAGTTTCTCTTCTAAGCTAAAATCAACTAAGAGCATGTTTGAAAATCCGTTGCAAAATTAAGTTGCCAACAGATCAGTATGCTTGCTTTTGCGTTCATTCTGCTTTTATCCAATGGATTTGTATTGGAACGTATGCGACAACATTTTCAATTGCAAACCAAACATGCGCTTTCGCATTTCAGCTTTTATAAAAGTTAATTGCATAAGTTGATTTTAGCACATTTTACCTGCTTATGATTTTTCTCCTAAAAGTGTTTAGGAAGACATTTATCCGAACACACTATAATTTTGTATATTGGGCTACGAGTGCATTAGGGATGAAACATGGTGAATGTTGTAACGAGGAGACTGTGATGTAAATTGCGAACATGTTTGGAGTGCTTGTATGTGTTAGGCTGCAATTGTGGGATGTGTTTATAATTTCGTTTTTTGAAATGTTTTGGTGGGGGCTTGTGGCAATGCAATTTGAGGATTGAATTTCAAAGCTTGTTATTTTGACAGTTCTTACCTGCTAGGAAAGTTAAAGAAAAAGCCACCAAGCTCAGGAAGTCTTTCCCCAAAGATGTATTTTCTGGCTCTGCGTCTAAGAATGTACTTGCTATGACCTTTAGGCAAGTAGTTTTGCAACAGATTTGGAGCTTTGACCTAACCATCTTTCAACCGGGAGAGGAACGGAAGATGGATTATCTTGAAACACCGAGAGAGGTTCTTTGCCTTTCGTTTCTTTTGAAGTTTTTTAGAGTTTTGGTATCTCCATTGCTATTGTAAATTGTAATTTCATATTATAATGTCTGTCCTGCAGGTGGACCTGATACTGATGCGTTGAGTTCTTTTTATGCATTTCATATGAGCAGGTTTGTGCATCTTTTGCTCTCAGCTCATCCGATGAATATCTTATCTCAGTGCTTGCAGAAGCCATTTGCATATCTGCACTTCAAAGCACCCAAATACAATTTCTTGACAAAGCAAAAGGTGGTAATAGAGGTGGTTTCTTTCGCTGGTTTCGAAAGCCTGAAAGTGTACAATCAAAAGATTCTGCTGTTATCTTATCCAAATTATTTGAAGATGAGATAGTTGAAAATGCTAGGAGTCTATTGGATAACTATAATTTAATGAAGGATGGCTTCAAGCCTGTGAAAATTAAGTCAGGGTATCATTGGTGGAAGCTATCATGTTATGAAAAGTTGGAGAAAATTGGTGGTTCTGATTTCAGTGCTTGGGCAAGTGAGTATGTACCTGCATATCGGTTAGAGATTGACACGAAGATAATGGGAGATTCCAAAATTGAAGGTTGGAAGAAGTCTGCAGAGAATAGGTGGGAAGTTCTTTTGACCCACTCTCAAATGGTACTTTAACTTTTCCTTTTGCATTGGCCTTTTACTTTTAATGTATATTTCTATTTTCAATTATTGGGAGTTGTGCCTCAACTATTTTAGTAAGCTTAGCAGTGGGCTTTATTTTTGTCTTCAGTTTTATTAAAAATAGAAGAAAAAGAAGATAGTAAAGACCTTTGGCTCAATATTATTAATTATGAGTTGTGAGTAGCCTCCCCTCTTTCTCACTTCAAGTTATTAAATATCCAAATGATAGTCTGCTTTAACCACCTGAGAGTGGGCCATAGGCTACAATTGTTGGTGATTAATTGGACTGTATGGACCTACAGGGTCAAAGCAAGTCCTTACAGTGTATCTCATAAAAACCACTAAAACATAGGTATAACTTCATCTGAAGTTTCTCTTTAAATTATTATTGTTTAAAACCAGTTGTAACAATTTGTTGGTAAGTTTGAATATGATGTCTTCAGTTCAATGCATGGTTATTGCTCTGTTTATTTAGATTTTCCTATTGCATATACACCTATGCTATAGAAGGGTTGTCCTTGGGTCACCTGAAGTTATGTGATAACTGTGTCATTAATATTTGATATTGTGTATACAATAGATGTCATTCAGTAATAAGTTTAACAAACAAAATTGCAGGTTCAGTTGGCTGAAACACTAGATATATACTATGTGGATCCTTATTCGCTACCTTATAAACAATTATCCTGTGGTGTGGCTGCCAAGTTTGCAAACGTGTACAAGAAAAAGGTAATCTAATGCCTTTTGTTTTTTCTTCTTTAAATCCAAAAAACTTTATTTTGTGGCATCCATTGTTGTAGACCAAAAATGGGGAAGACCAAATTTCCTTTACAGGAAGAACAGTGTAGAAACTTAGATGCTGATGCTGAAATAAACGCCAAAGCTATAGTTTTCGTATACAAATAAGTAAACAAGGACAGTTCTCATTGAATTTTTTCATTAGTTAATAGTTATATTTTCTTTATTAATTGGTTTTTTTATTATGACTGTTGAACAGAGTACATTATTTAACTGTTTTTTTTTATTACTTTTGTAGGGGAATTCTTTTCCAAAATTGTTGTCAGTCGCCCTTGCAAGTAGTATATTTCTTGTAGCAATTAGTGCTATGGGTCAATTTTGTTTGCCTTGGTTATGCAAGGAAAGGAAACACCATGTAGAATATAGATCTCTACCATCATCTGAAGTCAATGTTGCAATGAATGAATTTTTCGATACAAAAAAGGTTTGCACTCTATCCTTTTTTCTTTTATTCCTTTATGCAATTATAATGATTATTATGTTGAGAGTATTCACAAGCAGTTTATGCAAAATTTGCATCCCCTTTTTAGGAATTAAACTACCTCCTTATTGTGCTTCTTTTCTTTCATTTGTACTTCCAAATAGTCCATATTATTTGACGTTTTGTCACAACTATTAAGATCTGAACAAAAATGGTAATTTGTTGTAGACCTATTTGAGTCTTTTGTTTAGCATTTTAGATTTCTTATCACCATCATAGTTATCAATTCCAGTGTGTGTCTTTCCCTATCTCAAATAAAGAATGAAATATACAAAAACAGTGTCTTTTCCTCGATATCATTCTCAACTACTTGCAGCAGAAACAGAGTATGACTTTCCATATCTCTGAAATAAAGAATGAAATATACAATATACAACAACCCCTATTAACATCTATGATCACCATATTAACATTAATGTCTCATAGCCATGACCCATTCCTTTTTATCTACTTAGATACCTTTACTGTTCAAATTGCAGCATATATGCCTTCTTATTATGTTATTGATTATTGAAAGAGAAAATAAAAATAAACTGTTTTATATATATATATATATATATATATATATATATATATATATATAAATGAAGAGGAGAACCTGGGAATCCTTTACAAAGGACACTACAAATTTAAGTTTGTAGGGGTGGGGGTGTGAACCAGTGCCCAAGGCTTCCACCTAGTTTTTGTGTGTGAGAAAAAAAAATTTGTTCAGAAGAGCCAGTCCATACCTTTGCATTTCAGACAAACAACTTCCCTTTCAAAATCAAATAGCAGAAGGGAAGCTAACTAAACAAACTTATCCCATAAAAAAAATGTGGAGAAGTTAGTTGCTAAAATTTCCTGAATTACACGCCTGCCAAATGCACCATACTCCAGCAAAAAATGCACAACTCAAAAGTGCCTTATTGCATTTCCTACAGAGAAAGGCATTATATAATGTTAAAATTTTAGAACCCCAATTCTTTAATGTCAAAACTTTAGCAAGTGGTTATATAACATTTTCAGGGATAGGCTTGAATGTTCACACATTCAAAATGGGCTGCACAAGAAATCTATCTTATTATATACAAAAAAGATAACCATATTTGAGATAATGAAGACACATTATGGAAAAAAGCTTTTCTAGGAAATGGATTTATCTCTATATAAGTTATAATATTGAAAAACTGACTGGATTTTGCCGCTGGCTTGTGCCCTATTGTTTGCTGTCCAATGTTGTAACACAGACTCTTTAGTGCAAAGGTTATAGGTCATTTTTAGGTAGCTTTGTTTCTGAGTTCCTCCTGGCATATTTGTACTGTTTGTTTAGTGGTTTATGGCGCCTTATTCTTCTTTCTGAGAACTTGTTTGGATCTTTTACATGGATAGTTGGAAGAGTGTTGTGTGTTAGCTATTGCCAAGGTAAAGGACACTTTTGGCTGGTCGGGTGAAATTAAGGCTGAGGATGGTATTGGTGTCTGGATTGGAGAATTGCCAGCTTACTTGAGAGGTGAAGGTGTTGATACTCTTTCTACTTCAGAGAATATAGATGCAGATGCAAAAATGTCCATACAAGACATTGCTAGTTACCAGGTACTCCAGAATTTCAGAATATGATAATTAATTTTCTCCTATTGTAATATTGTCAGGAAACTCTTATTACTGCATTTTTTGATGTTCTTGCCCTTGCAATTGTTTGAAAAACAGGTGGTTTTCTCTAGTGAGGGGAAGATAGTTGGTTTTCAACCTTTGAGTCGTGTTGCTGTCAATCATTGGGCTGCTAATCCTTTAGCAAGGGAGCTATATAGAGGGAAAAAACTTTCTCCAAGTAGGATCTAATTGCTGTTAATACTTTATTTTTTATCATAACCTGCTATTAAAGTTGCTAACTGTTCTCTTGGATTTTCTCAAGCAGGCATCATCGAACCAGGTCTCAAGGTGCCCCTTCCTGAAAAGGTTATCGTTGTAGAGTTATTAATGTCGATAAATCCAGATGCATATTTTGCTCTAGCCAGGCCATTCCGGTGATCCTTTTCTTTGGGTAATTGTAAGACTAGAAGCTAGTTAGGCCCTACTATACTGGTTGACTAACCCAATCGGAATATTGAAGATTTAAGGTTATATGTGCCCCCTAAGTGAAAATTTTCAGGCACCATCTCGAGTTTTTTATCAGTTTCTTTTTTTTTAATAGGCATCCTGAATATTTTAGCTCATTGTTTCAAGATAGTTCATAACCCTTTCTCAATATGAATCTACCTGGAACATCATTTATGTATTGTTTGGCTGAGAAAAGTGATAGGGAGGTGGAAACAAAGTGAAGTGAATATGATGTATTGTTTGGATGAGTGGAAAAGAAAAAAATGGAAAAAAAGTTTCTGCTTGTTTGAATAAATAAAAGAGTGGAAGAAAATGAACATAATGTAGATATAAACATTTTTACCTTTATGTAAGGAAGATTGGGGAAATGGAGGGTAAAAACGAGAAATGGTGCATTTTCTTCGTGTGTCCCATACAATGATACAAGGGGAAAATTTTCACTCTTTCTATGTTGTGCAAATCAAGTGAAGTTATCTTTTTTTTAACCCAATTTCAATTCTCTCTATCCTTTTCTACTTTAGACTAAAACCAAGACCACATTATTGCTGGTACCTTCGGTGGACATCACGATTAAGTTGTGGTATTAATTTCTTGAATTGCTAACCATTATATGTCCTTGGTCGGTTGTCTTAGAAGCTTTTTGGCATTGGCATCTTTGATTGGTGGTACTCTTCTGTAGTGTAAATGTTGTTGATTTGGACTTTTATTCAGTTAAATTATATTTACACCAAAAGAATGTGTAAAAAGCTCTTGGAATGGTGATATTTTGTGCTCTTGAAATTTTACGACGAAATTGAGAGTAGTTATGAGATAAAATACGATGTCCTAAGAGCTTATAAATATAAGGTTTGAAACCGAGACACAACAAAATTTTTTAACGAGTCGAGTAGATGATCGTACAAGTTACAAGAGAGTGCTTATATGCCTCCTTTCCAATTTGTTACGCTAAATCTTTTTTGGCAACTTCCCACATTATATTTGGTTTGTTCTCCTTTTCTTTGCCATTAGTTTGATATCTTAATTACAAGATTGCTATAACTGCTTGAGAAACAAATTTTCTCGACGGAATGGGAAAAATGAGTAATGATTTTTTAACACTATCAACATTGCTTATTTCTTTCTATATCTTTCTTACTATCACATCATACCAAAGAAGCTGTGTGCAAGGTAGCAAGAGCCGTAATGGACAACACATCATACAAAAGAAGCAGTGTGCAAGGTAGCAAGAGCCGTAATGGACAACGATAGTGAAGTGGGTCAAATGGTGAGAACCAATCATGCTAAATGGAGGGAGTTTTTGTTAGCAGGGGGCTGGAAAACTCTTATGTGGGCCATTTGAAACAGAAGCTGCAGTGTGTGCTGAAATCTTGATTCAGAAAGAATTGGAAGATTTTGAAGTGGCTAGGTAAATAAAAAGCATTAAGTATTACGAGAGAATAAATATTGATGATAGTTTTTTTGGGTGTATAAGATGAAATTGATAGTAGACCAAAATCAGATTCTGCTGCTGGAAAACTTATCCTGTGCTATATAAATGACACAAATTTTATATTTTCCTCCTGTGTCAAATATGGGATATTAGTGTATCCAAGTAAAACAAGCAAGTGTAAAGCATTGTAGCATAATTATGTTCCTGAACTTCTCTAAAACATGAACAGACAAGAAATGCAGATACAAGAGAGCCAATCACAAACAAAAACGTATGAAAAAATTAAAAAGGGCATACTGTTGAGGGTTGCAACCTGTTTAGGACAAGATTTATGCTTTGGACCCAACAGTCACTCGATATGGTTATTCAATTCAAACTAGTAATTTGATCCTTAGTGTGTCCTAGTCCCCAGCATCAAAGTTTCTCTTTCAGTAATATCCAGAAGTGCCAACAAAGAACCTCAGCTTGAACTTGCATAGAATAAACCCACAAGCAAATATCACTTAATATGAACTGCAGAAGGAAACATTTCTGCAGTTAAACTACGTACATTGAATGCTACCAAAAAAAAAAAAAAAAAAAAAACTGCCTGAGAGTATCACCAATTTCCCAGTTATTTTCCACCAATTTGCACAAAATAAAAAAGCCAAAGCTCCCTCTGCTCATTGAACAAGTCATTTTTCATTGCCCTCTGGATTTTCTAGCCCAAAGCGACGTCTGAACTTAGCAATCTGTCCTAAACTCTCGGCCATTTGGCGCTTAGCTCGGAAGTGGTAAACTTTCCCAACAGGGTGTATCTTTGTCATCATCACATGCATCAACCTACCCGTTTGTGTAACGTAGGATATCCATTGCTTCTGTGGATGGACTCCCTTCTTCATCTCCTGCCAATTTGCAACCTCATCACCAACTCACACACTTCATCAAACACTTGGAAGCCAAGGCTAAGAAAATTCTAACATTTAAAGCCAGAGGAAAAGAAAACAAACAAAACAAATTTCTGGGATTGTGTAAAAATAGTCTAAAAGTTAGCAAATTTTTTGGCAACCAGCTAAAATAAAATAAAATTCCCCCCTTTTCATGTAAAATTACAATGATACCAAAAAACTGAGCTTTCAAATCAACTTAAAGAAAAAGATTTGTGCACTTACTGGAGACGAAGAAACTCAATTCAATTCGATCCTCGTTAGATTCAATTCACTGATACAGTTGCAGAGTGGAAGAAAAGATGAGATTTTAGGTTTAGGTTGAAGATCATGGTGCCGGGCCAATTTGGGCCTATTAAGCCCATTTGGATTAGCCCAAATAAACATATACTGTCGGTCAACTCATATATTTCTTAAAAAAGAGCATAAATGATCAAATATGACATCCAGATGGCGATAAATTTGATTTAAAAAATCAAATAAAAAAATTAAATTTAGTATGTAAATATACAAAAAAATGTGAAAAATTAATTTATAAATAATTGAATAATAAATTAATTTAATTTAAATTAATTTTTGAAAATATAAAATATACTATCCAATTGATCAGATAAAATATTTTCATATATTTAATAATAAGATTAATTTATTAATCTTTTTATATATTCAAAATTAAATTCATATTTTTCATATTTCAAAGATAAATTTATTATCATATTATATTTTTTAAAGATGAATTTGACTATTAAAAAAAGATTAGACCCTAAAAATAAGACAAGAGGACAAAAAAAAAAAAGTCAATAATCTAAACTGGTGTCCTTTAAAATTTATATATAAATAATAAATAATTTTTTTATGTCCCGAATTTGTGTGGAGTTTAACTAGGGTTTTTGGAATTTCGAATAAAGGAAAAAGAGGGTGCAAAGTGCAACTTCTTTTTGTTGTTCTCTCAAACTTTAATAATCTCATAAATTAGCAAAACGAAGAAGAATAAGAAGAAGAGTTGGATTCGAAAATCGTAGCGTTGCGTTGGTGCGATTGAACGATACGATGGGAAGAGGAAAATTCAAGAGCAAGCCCACCGGTCGCCGCCAGTTCTCCACCCCGGAAGATATGCGTCAGTCCCCTGTTCTCATTTCTCGCTAAAGTTTACGTCTTTGCCCTTTGAATTTCGATTGCTGTTTACTATTCTTTGTGGGCATGTTTTTGTTCACCTGAATCCAATAATTTTTGTTGTTGCAAAAATAGTGGTTT
The DNA here is from genome assembly GCA_007407185.1 of Glycine tomentella. Classification (NCBI taxonomy): domain Eukaryota; kingdom Viridiplantae; phylum Streptophyta; class Magnoliopsida; order Fabales; family Fabaceae; genus Glycine; species Glycine tomentella. The sequence goes on from PYAF01004650.1 coordinate 604,467, forward strand.
TGAACTTAATAGGGGGTTTATTTTATTATTGTTTTTGTGTTTTGTTGAAGCTGTCGATCTGTGATTGGAATTTGTTGGGATTTTTAGATCTGGCTTGGGAACCCTCTGAAAATCTATCTGTTCTTGTTTGAATTGAATTTGAATCACTGTTCATTTATTTAGATTAACTGTTGAGTTTTGTGCCTTTTTTCTTTTTTTTTTTTTTTTTTTCTGAAGCCAGTGAGCTACAGTTGCGAAATAGACATGAGTCAGGACCTTAGATGAATGGGAAAAATTGTATATTTTTTTTAATGTTGGAGAGAAAAAAGTACTAATTGCTCCTTTAATTTGCTTATATTGTCTTTTTGCTGTTTTTGGTTTTGGTGAGTTTCTAGTTGGCCGACCCTTATTTTGAACTATAACTCGTGAATAGGTCGGTTGTGTGGTGTCTGTGGTTTTTGTGAATATGAGGAAAGAGAAGAGAACATGAACAGTATGTTTTGTGGGTACAAATTATTTTTCTTTCAAGAATTGTTAACAACTTCACATTTTGAAAATGGATATTTGGGAGAAAAGGCTTGGATTGTGGATGTAGGACTGATACATCAGACAGAGACCTAAAGGCGGCTATTTAAAAAGTTTTAGAGGATCCGACAATTTTTACCCTTGTTAGTAGGCGTGATAAGGACACATGCAGAAGAAATTGACATCTTTATTTGTTCAACCCTTTGATTGCTTTTAAAATAATACCTTAGTTCAATGCCAGATGCATTTCCTTTCTAGTACCTTTTGGTCTGAGGTACATATTGGGAAATTAAATGCTTGTTTGTCATGATTTCAACTCACCTTAGGTCTGGTCCAGTTTGTTAATACTTTGTGGAGGGATTACTGATTGTTAAATTATAAGCAAATTCCTTTATGTTGAGACTTAGCTGAAGTAAAGGTTCTTGTTGATGCCAACACCCTTTTGACCCCCTTTCCCTCCTAAGAAAAGAAACAGAAAAATAATATTTTGTAATGGTGAAACGGAAAAAAGTTACTCTGAAAACTTAACGTTGCTTTTGATTAGTGCAGTTGCTGGAACCTCTAACCGTCCTCGAACTTTTAGACAGGTTTTATTCTGCATCCTTTCCCCCTCTTCATTTTGCACCTCTCTCTCAAAGCAAACCCATGTGATCACTTAACATACAGAATGGTTTTGTTTATATAAAGTATCTATGGCAATAATTCATTTTATATGCACATGATATGAATTAATTTGTTCTCCATTTTCTTTATATCTTTTCAATTATCTTCCCAACTTATTAGAAAGAAGCTGAGCATGAAGAGGAAGAACCCGAGGAAGTATCTGGAGAAGAATCAGAAGAAGAAACTTCTGTTAGTATCTTGCAGTAATTACTAATATAGATGGATTTCATTTTTTTTCTTTTAAGAAAGGATTTGTTTCTTTCTATGGTCCTACCCCATCAATATGAGATTTGTTGTCTTGTCACTATATAATGTGTGCAGAAGAATAAAGGAACACAAGGGGTTATTGAGATTGAAAATCCCAACTTGGTAAAGCCAAAGACATTGAAAGCTAGAGATGTTGATGTGAGTTCAACTTTACTGTTGTGTGGTCCTTACTCCTTACGGTTACATAGACATCTTTGTAGAGGTTGGCAGAATAATGCTATTTTCTTGTGGATGCAGGTTGGAAAAACAACAGAACTTTCAAGGCGTGAAAGGTTTGCTACTTTTCATTTACTTGTTGTTTAAATGGGGGCAAGGTTGTCAAAATTGAGATCCCAACTAGCATCAGAAAAAAGAGGGAAGGGGGAATGTGTAAATCGTAGGATTGTAACAACAACATGGATTTAAAAAACACAAAATAATGTTTAAACTTGTATATGTATATGTGCATATAGAATAACATAACTAACCAATAAACCACAACCTACATTCAATTAAAATTAAATTGAAAATGCATAAGGTCAAACACAACTAATAAGTTATTGTTAAAAGGGGATCAGATCAGCAGAACATTCTATTATGTCTAACTGTTTCAGTTTGAGTTCTATATTAGGGGAATGTTGAAAGTGAAACTTCTGAAACAGGTTTTTTAATATATTTTAATTTCCATGCCTGTTTGCAGAGAGGAGATAGAGAAACAGAGAGCCCATGAGCGCTATATGAGGCTGCAAGAGCAAGGAAAAACAGAACAAGCAAAGAAGGATTTAGGTACCACTAGCTCTTGAAAATTGAAATAGTTTCTTTAATTGTGTGCTTTTGCCTTTTCTGTATACATTATTTTCTTTTTTCTACATTGATTGATTGATACGGTAACTGGTAAGTACTAAGCTGTATGAGTTCTGCAGGGAGAATTGATCTTTAAGAAGGCTATTATTGTTTTCCAATCCTTAATGTTTAGTTTGTGTCTTGCAGAACGTTTAGCTCTTATAAGACAGCAAAGGGCAGATGCTGCTAAAAAGCGAGAAGAAGAGAAAGCTGGTTAGCTATAAAAACTGTTTGTTTGTTCTTTACCCTATTTCAATATCCAAAAGCTTGAAACTAATAAGTAAATTTGTTTCAGCGAAAGAGCAGAAGAAGGCTGAAGCGCGCAAGTGAATTTCCTGGAAAATATCATGTTGCTAAATTTACTCCATATTAGTAGGAGAATATGTGCTCTTACTACACTTCAACATTATGTCCATTTAGCTTTATATTATGGTATTGCTATACCAAGCTGGTAACATGTAATGCAATTATTTTCATATTCTGTGGTTTAAAATCGTGATTATATATAAACGTTTTTAAAAATTACACATTAAGATATGCTCCATTTTCTGAAACTATAGGTTAATATTTCTATCTAGATACTGAAATTGCTTAGTGTTTGTGGTTGCGTTAGATATTTCTAAACTGTAGTAGGATATGCATGTTAAATCAACGGTTTCCAGTTCTCACCTATTCGTTAGTTTTTCGTACACATTCCTGACATTAATCATTTCCATTTGGCCAGTTTATTTTTGAACATCAAATGCATTACTTGCAAATTGTAATACAAAGAACCAACAACGAAGGCTGGTCTAGTTGAAAATGATCAGACTCATATCTCAAGAATGTGGATTCGATTTCTGTTGTTGATGTGATGATTTTGTTGGTGGGTAATCTGAAAGTATTTTTATAAGCGTTTTTTTAACCTTGAGTTATGTTTTGATGCTGGTAAAACTCCTAGGACCCAATTCACTTGAACTTCTGTTATAAAAAAAATTGTAATATAAACATTAGTCTACATATGAAAGACAACTGTCATTAGGTCATGCAGTTTTGGTAAGAATTGAAAAGCTCATGATGAAAAATTATCTAGGATGTGTTTGGTTTAAGATGATGAATTTAAGATGTAATTGAATTGAGGTGTTTTAGGGGTGAAAGTTGTTTGAGGTTTTTTAGGGGTGAAAGTTGTTTGATGGTTGTTTGTTTGGGGTAAATGTGTAATGCAATTTTTTAAAAAATGTAGTCCCATGGGGTAAAACTTTCATCCGAAAATGAGATGAAAGAGAGTGAATGGTATTGGTTGGTGAGAATAAGTGATGTCCTTCCAAAATTGTCCTAGAGAAGAACTTGTATCGCTAGAACTTTTGAATTTGATAGAGTTGGTCTTGAGTTGCCAACATAATCAATTATGTTTATAGCATAGTCGATTAGGCGGTCACTAAAATTGAACATTTTGGTCTTTACATATTTAGATATTCTATTCACATAATTGGTTATACAAGCCAATGAAACTTTTGAATTTGATAGAGTTGATCTTAGGTTGTCAACATAATCAATTATGTTTATATCTTAGTTGATTAGGTATGACACTGGACTGAAACATTTTTTTGTCGGGTTGGTTACATGATTTGTTTTCCAATCAGCATAATCAATCATGTATTCACTGAATCATACAAAAATTGGACAAAGTTGGTCTCAGGTTTACAACATAATCAATTATGTTTAGAACATAGTCGATTACATGGTTAGATGAAGTTGCATAATTGATTATGCAATTTCATAATCAACTACTAGTGTAATTCTAAAAAATAATTGACGCCTAATGGGTAGGAAACCTACATAATTAATGGTGGTAAAATAGATATTTGTTCCATTTATATTTTTTTAAGCTTTTCTTTTTATTCTTCACCTATTATTTTGATTCAAATTTTTCATTTATTTTACACTTCTCTTTCATCTTAATCAACACAATTTCACTTTCTAATATCTTCTTACTCTCTTTTATTCATAGTTGTGAAACCCAATTCTCTCATTGACCCGGTCGAGGTAGTGGATCAGTGGTTCAATCGATAAGCCAATAATTGTCATGATTTGATTTGGTATATATTAAAAGTTCAAAATTATATATGTATCTATTATATAATTAACATTATTTGAGTAAGAAAAATTTATTTATATTCCAAAATCCAAAATAACGATTGATAGTGATAAAAAATTCAAAATTGTTTTTTTTTTAAAAAATCCAAAATTAATTTTTTTTTGTAAAATCGACCGAGTTGGACTAGTCCAACCGAGATCCGGTGACCTAACCGACCGGGTTTGGATGGGTCATCCCAGATCAATTGCGTTATCGTTTCAATAGTAGAATCGATCCGGTTAGGCCACAAGGTCTCGATTGGACCGGTCCAACAGGTCGGGCCAAATCGGATTTCACAACACTACTTTTATCTCTTTCCATTTTTTTTCACTCATTTTCATCCCTCTTTACTAAACACTTCTTAAGTTCCATAAGCTTCTCTTGAAATATCCTAGAATAACCTCAAACAATTACCCATCTCTCGTACACTTGGAGTTACTAAGGACATCTCCTGGTCATCCTAGATCAATTGCGTGATCGGTTTAATAGTAGAATCGGTCCGATTAGGCCACAAGGTCTCGATTGGACCGGTCCAACAGGTCGGGCCAAATCGGATTTCACAACACTACTTTTATCTCTTTTTATTTTTTTTTCACTCATTTTCATTACCTACATTTCTTATTGATTTTTGGTGGTTCCTATAACCATGTAAATAAGTAAAAAATGGAGCTTGTGTTTTTCTTCAATAGAGTGTTTCTTTGAAGAGGTCCCACATATGTAAAACCAACCTTTTCCTCTTTTTTGCATTGGATGATGCTTGTAGATAAATTAGTTTTTAATTCATAAGCAATTATTTCTTATATAAGATGTAGTGCTTAATTTTAAAATACTTAATTTGTCACCTGAACCATATCCAACAGAGAAAAAGAAAAGAAACGATTTCTTGAATTTAAGCAACTATGATGATATTACCGTTCGAGATGGGCTAAATCTAACTTCTACATAAAATCAATTGAATGTGATATTTTCATCCATTGGAGAGCACTGTTGTGGGACCCACACGAGTTGAAAGTTGCTAGCAGCAGCACCTGATGCTATTCTTGCAATGAAGGTCAGCCAATAACAAAATAATAAAAGTCAGATATATTGTGGAGTCCATTTGAAAAAATTTAGTTAGTTTCTTGATTTGAATAAAAAGTTGATTGAGTTGTTTAAAATAAAGAAATGTAATATGAAATTATATGAAAGTGTGAAATATAATTAAAAAATAGAAGATAAACTTTAATGGATTTGATGGTTGGAGATGCTCTAATGTCGTTACTTGTCCAATTTTAACGTTGGACATCAGAGTTTTTACACGTATGTCTCCTGTTCTAACACAAAGTATAATTCTACTGAAGTATACAAAGGAAGCATTGATAGAATCCGTACTAGTTCGCTCAGAACAAAAATATTGTTGTATTTTTTTTTATTCTTTCAATAATATACATGTTTACTAATTTAATAATTTTAGAATTATTTTAATAAGTTTATATTATATTTCAGCGGTGCGAGAGGTAATACTATAGCTATATGTAATTTTAGTTTTCTTATTTTGTTTAATATGCAATTTTGATCCATTTATTTTAAAATATAGATATTTGATTGCTTTAATTTAGAAAATTTGTCTCTAGTTTCATAATAGAAACATTTGTTTTCTAGTTTAAAAAATTCATTATTTTGATCTAATTCTTAATTTTATCTATGTTTTTATTGCTTTTATTTCTTACATTTTAATTAAGTAAATCATTTTAGTACTTTAAAGAAATATGTCAGATATAAGATTTAATGATCAAAATAAAAG
>PYAF01004650.1:610721-640205 GCA_007407185.1 Glycine tomentella
TGAATTTATAAAATAAAGAGATCAAATATATTTATTTTAAAATAAAGGAATAAAAAGTACATATTGAATAAACTAGAATAATCAAATTGATTATATGTTTTAAAGTTAAATAACATGACATTATTATTCTAACGGGAAAAGAAATGAAAAATGACAAATAATATATTGTCATAACCTATAACCTATAAGATTGACCTAATGATATAATATCTCATTATATTTAAATGAGTAAAAATAATTTATTTAATAGAAAAATCTAAATTCAACTACCTCAATATGAATATTTTTCTTAAACCAATAAATGTCATTAATGCACGAATGAAAACAAATTTATTCTATGAAAAAGTTGTTGAAAGACATTGGCGTTATCATATTTTGAATTTTGAATAATAATATGACGTTATTACGCCCCATTCTAGAGTGTCCAAGGCCAAAGGTGAGAAGCGCGTATCCGGGTTTCAAATAAAACCCCCTTTGGTTCAGAAAAACTTCAAATTAATTCGATCCCTAATTTGAATTGAACAAACCAGTGCAGTGCAGTGTAGTGCAATGGAGGTTCTGTACACGAAGCTCTATGACAAGTACACCAGACTCAAGGTTTCTTCTTCTTTCTTCTGCAATTCATCTTTCTTTCATCACCAACCACACCTTGTTACTCATTTTTCCCTTTTTCTTTCTCCTTTTTAGTTTAACAAACTCTCTGATTTGGATCACCTCAACGAAGAACAACAACTCAAATTCAGAAACTTCTCGTCCAGTACCTTTCTTTCTTCTTCTTCTTCTCTATCCCTTGTTTCCTCTGCTGCGCGTCAATTCTTTAACATTTGAGTGTTGCAGCTGCGGAAGAGTTGATAGAGCACTTGATGACCGAAAAGGAAGAGCTTCTTGGACAAGTCCATCATTTGAGAACCGAACTCGCTTCGCTTAGGTACCTACGTTTCCGACAAATCAAATTCAAACCCTCTTTTAATTTTAAGGAAGTTTCTTTGATTTCTTTCGCTTCTTTACGCAAATGTAATGTTTTTTTTTTCTTAATCAGCAATTGTTATGTTAGTTGTTAGTTTGTTGTTTTTTTTTTTGTTAGTGGGAGATATTCGAACCCACAACCACTCCTTTTAATCACCAAGCCAACCTTATATAACTCTTTTACGCAAATGTAAGTTGTGTTACTTTAAATGTCAGGGCTGCCAAAGACAACCAGGTCGCCGATTATCAGAGGCTCTTGACTGAGGAAACCTTCAAAAGTGAGTCTCTCCATCGTTTTTCTAGTGCACACGGGTATTAGTAATAATATTGTTCATCGGGTGATGTTTTCTTGTATTTTTCCCCAAAGAGATTGAGGTTCAACCTAGTTTCTAGTTTATTGCTTTGAGTCTGAAACTGTTTTAGTTACTTTTCATATTTTTCTGATCAATTCCTTATTGAAATAGAAAGCAAGAGTTTGTGGCTTACCATTATGATAGCTGTCTAGTTAATCTTTTTCTTTGCAACTTTTGTGGGAATCTATATACAATGTTAGAGTTTGATTATGCTTCATTGCATCTATTTCTATGCTTGTGTCTTCAAATGTATCTCAGATTCATTTATTCTTCTTGTCTATCAATGATTTGGGTGTGAACTTTCGGCAGATGAAGCTCTTTCTGAAGAAGTTGAGAAATTGCTGAAGCTTCGCCAGGAAGGAGCATGTCATGATTTAAATAATAACAGTAAGATCATGACTGTAGAGCGTCAGTTTAAGGCTAACTCTAACAGCTCATCTATAAGAATGACAAGAAAACGTACAAAGCAGAATGCTTTGGAGAAAGAAGCAAGGTTTATATCTTTTGAAAAGGATCAAGGTAATTCTGTGGAGAGAGAGTCAATGGAAAACATTTGCAAGGAGACTGCTTCTGGTAAGGTGAGCTTTTAAAACCCTAAAAATGGAATATATAAGAGTAAGTATGTGTTTATTTATATTAATGTGTACACACACACACGGGCATTCCGTTTAATTCATTTGGGTGGAGAACGTAATCACCTTTATATGCTGACATTTTGTTGTGAAAAAGCTGCTGGAGTGCTGTACAAAGGCTAATCATCAATCAGGTTGGTGTTAGCAATTGTTATTCATGTTTGGTGTGTGAACTGTTTGGTTGGAATTTTAGTATATTTTATGTATCCTCATTGCGTTTTTCAGGCATTGATTTACAGGAAAGTGGTCATGATGGTAACTGGCTTATTCAAGTTCTTTTTGAGTATGCACTGGGCATGAAATTATCCATTGACTATCAAACCCAACGAATATGCCTTTCTGCACTGCATCAATCAAGCGGTAATTCATAATATTGGTTGTAACTTATTTCTTAATCTTATTACACCTTGTTTCTGAGTTAACAGTTTGTCAGCATATTAATAATAAATATACTTGGTTATATTGTTTCAATCTAGATGTATATCTGGAATTTTGATGGCTAGGTTGTTGGTCAAGATAGGATAAGCAAGATAAAAGTAGAAAAGGAAATAAACATGATTAGCTCTTATCCTATCAAGTGTGTAAGACACCAAATAACTTAACATATTGTAATATAAATTGCATGAAAATAATAAAAATATCCTTATAAAAAGGTAAAAGTAGGGAGAGAAGGTTACTGATTTTTCATTTTTTTTATTTTAAACTTTAAAGATAGAGCATGAAAACAGGATACAGATAGAGAGATCATAGATGCTCAATGAGCCTAAAAACACAGTATGATAAGATCGAGAGAAGGGGTGTTGATGCTTTGCAGTTTGCACGTTATCTCTACCTCAAACAGATAAATGGTAATAGAATGGGGCTGAGCTAACAAAAGTCACAAAGGGACACATTTTTTGGACACTAGTTGATTACGCAGAATTCAGAGTTATTTGATTCTTATTTCAGTAAGACCTTTGTTTCATTTGTGGGTCATTCTTTGACAAAGATGATCTTGGTCACAGTTTCTAGAGTATTTTTTACAGCTACATCTTATTTTTTAATTTTTAAATAAAATTCTTTCAATTTAACATTTTGCTGAATGCAGATATGTAACTGCTTGGTTAACATGTTTCTTTTATTGCAACGATGATAGGTTACTCTTTCAGTTTATCGTGGATTAGCGAATCTCCTGAAGAGGAAGCAGAACTGCTGTACCATGTTTCATCTCTAGGCACATTTGAAAGAGTGGCACCAGAATGGATGAGGGAGGACATCATGTTCAGCCCTAGCATGTGCCCCATATTCTTTGAAAGGGTATCTCGTGTTATCAAGTTGAACCACTAATGTTTTTGTAGCATTGATTGCTTCTCCCCAATCCTTTTACTGTACATATCATCTGGCTTTGTGGTATTTCCCTTTCAAAAATATCAACTTCCTCAAGTCATGATTGATTGAACTAGTTGTGATGTTTGCTGGGACCATATGTCTAGAGAGGGAAAGTTTTGTGCCAATGTTCCTGTGACAATCTGGTCAAGTGATGGCATGAGCATACTCTAGGGATGCAGTATTACTATATCATTTACTTCAACCGTGACATTATTTAAATTTAATTTGGTTGCACATTAGCTATGTTTCATGGTCCATCACTTGACATGGAATAGAGGGTTTAGGAAGATCACTGTTAAATCTGATCCCTTTGGTCAAGAAAATTAGGCAGCTTATGGCTCTTGGAGATCATGTTCATTGCAATCATATTAGAAGGGAAGCAAACCAGGTGCCGGCTTTCCTTATTGCCAATTCCGGAGTGTTACAAGTGTACTAGCTTACATTCACTGGCTGAAAAAGATGTATATATCCAAATCTTTAGGAGACAAATAAAGACAAAAGCCCACGATTAGGTCCTTGTTCAAGATTTCAACTCCAACTCTTCGTAGACCATATCCTTTATCATTCAATTAAATATTTATATTCGTAGAGTCAAGAAACTACCATTTGTTGGATGTATACACGTAGTTGTCACTTGAAATATTGTGGCATTAATGTATTGTTGTGGGCTATCATTAGGAAAATGATAAAAGACAACGATGAAACGAAAGTAGGCTTGGCCGGTAACTAGAACGAAGGCCGATGGGTAAAAAGTTTGAAAGTAAACCTTACTGTATATGATTTACAAGGTACACATGATTGTCTTCGATTCAATGCATAGCCAGCAGCAATTGATGGTGACGATGGACTATTAATTAATGTCAAGATTATAATTTAGTTAATAGATTTTTCTTCAATGAACCCCATTGTACTATTGGAATCATAATCTTAGCTGATTGTTGCATTACAATGATGTTTCTTTGACACGAACCGCCTTTGAGCCCATTGCACTGCCGTAGGTATTGCATTGGCAACTGAATTGTACTCATGTTCGCATGTTTTGCTTCAATTGCTAGGAAGAAAAAAAAAGTTTTTGTCGTTTTACTACATTCACGTGTATTCTCTGTCCTAAAATAAGTGTCAACCTAGGTTATATTTTAAATAGACAAAAAAAAATGTGAAAGATAATAGTAATTTTACAAAGCCTTTTGTTTTTGTTGAAGAGAAAATTGTTTATTAATATTTCAATGAAAAATTAATATAGATTTAATTTATTGGAAGGTTTTGAATTGGCGCCCCCTGATTGAAAAATTAATATAATATTTATTTTGAGATAATTTTTTCTTGAACTCATACGTGTTTTAGTAACTGATTTCTGGAAATATGCGTATCCATATTTGTCCATAGTGGCACACATTTTGTGACACTGTCCACCATCCCGCTTCTATTTATGTAGATGTTATCCAAGTTGGCTTAAGTGCTTGAAGAGTATATCTTCCAAAGCAAATATGATTCGTTTGATAGGACATTCCCTTCATTCTTCCTCTATATTGTTTACGAAATTATAATTGATGATTGTTTTTCAATTTCATCTTTATTACAGAACAATACAACACTTGTTTTGAACAGAGGGAATAGTTCAGTATTCTTATTGATATAGATATTCAACAAATTACAGAATAATACGACACTTGTTTTAAAGGAGGGAATACTTTAGTATTCCATATAGATATTTGACAAATTAGTTTCTTATGGGAGTATAAAATACACATCTTCTATATAAAAGGATTAGATTATCTATTTACTTTCCTCTTATAATTTTTGTTTACTAAACATGCAATTTTTTTTTCTAATATTGAAAATTTGTATTTTATTATTTACTTGTTATTATACTCATACTTTGCAAGGATTATTTATGAATGAAAAATAAATAATCTTTTTCTTATATATTAACATTAGTTGTTATATTAAAATATCAAAATAAAGGCATAAAAAACATCAACATTCAAAGAAAATAAAATGAGTTTAATGAGTATGTATTGACAGTGTAAAATAATTTTACAATGTCATTCAGTTACAAATTATTATTGGTATGACTTTTAAGGTCTTTATTGTAAAAATCAACAAATTTATTATATACTGTTGTTTGTGATTAGATGATAGTTTAATATTGTTTTACATTAACAATACACAATTTTTTTCTCTCATAAAATATTTTAAAGAAACTTTAGAAAATGAAATATATCAGAAAAGAAAAACTTATGATTATGTTGGATTTGATGAAATGAAATAAAATCTAACATTTATGGGTCATTTAAAATAAGATAGAATGAAATGGAACTTGAACAAGGAGGCAGCCCATTTGAGAGTGTTTCATCGGCCTTTGGTACTTCTTTCAATCCCACTAGTCTTCTTATTCAAGTAATTAACATTTCGCTTCGGTATCAAATACCTTTATTTTTTAGAAGAAAAAAAACAATTTTATTTTCTTTATTAACCTATTTTGAAAGGTATAACATGTAGTAAATGATGTGAAAAAAAAGATAGACCAAAAAAATATTATTGTACAAACTATTGTATGAATTATTAAGCATGATTAGATATAAGCTACAAGTGTTTTTGAGAGTTTCTCTACTAAAAATATAGAGTTTTTTTTCAGTAAAGAATCTTGTATCTCAACAAACAAATTTAGTGTACAAATGACATTTCTTTAACTTTAATATTTTAACACATAAAACATGAGATTCAATTACATTAACATAACAAATTTAATGAAAACAAACAACATCATCCAAAATCAATATTTTCATAATCAAAATAAATTTTTTTAATATGAGTTTTTTTTTATGCATCTAAAAAGAAACAACATAACAAATAAACAAAAACAAAAGAGAACTAATGCTCCCTACAAAAGAAAACTCCTAACGGATCAACAAGAAGCTTAGAATTAAGCACTAAGACAATGTTGTCAGACTTGAAAAGGCAAACCCTCTGAGGAACCAAATTTAGCTAGGCCGTCCGCCACTTGGTTTCTCTCCCTTAAGGTGTGACGACGGAAAGTAAGAGTCCAACCAAGTTGCATGAAGCTTCTGATCTTGGTGATAAGGGGATACATCAAATGAGATACACCTGTTACAAAGAAAATCAAAAGCAACATGATGGTTAAAGCGATAAAGATTTGTGGGAATGATTTTATTGGCAGTGATCCAAAGAATAGAGTTGAGAACATATTTGGCAAGAGTAACCTTACCAGCCCTATTAAGAGTATTATTGGTTTTCCAACCTGTTAGCCACCTCTCGACTCTATCTTGAATGCTTGAAAAGTGAGATTTTTTAACTCTTCCCATAACCAAAGGAAAACCAAGATAGAATCCAATATTGGTAGTGTGACTAAAGCCCAATAAAGAATTAAAGCTAGCAATCTTACTCCGAGGGATATTCTTTGAAGCCATGAATTTGGACTTTTGAATATTAATCTTAAGCCTTGCAGAAATCATCTAAGACCTTCTGGACTAGCTGAACTGGAAATATAGTGCTTTTTTATGTAGAGAATCTTTCAAAAACACTTCTAGTCTTGTATTCAAACAGACTCTAGATAGACTTAGTATAGAGCATGCAATCATTTACAAAAAAATAAATGGGAAACCGCATGCCCATTCTCAGTAATTTTAACCAGATGCCAACTTTTCTTATTGACCTCATATTGAATCATATAAGCTAATTTCTCCATGCATAACACAAAAAGAATAAGGAGACATAGGGTCAACTTGACCCAAACCACTGCAAGGCTTAAAAGACTCCAACATCTCATTGTTCCATCTCAGAGACAGGGAAGTGGAAGTAATGTAGTTCATGATCGAGTTGATAGTTGAGGAGGGAAAGCCAAATTCAGCTAAAGTAAGCCGCATGAAATCCCAATTAACCCTATCAAAAGCTTTTTCAAAATTGATTTGAAAAGCAAGTATCCAGATTTGCCTTTTTTTCTTGTTCATGCAGTGGATAATCTCGTGAGCAATGGGATCATTATCTCCTATTCCCCTTCGTGGAATGAAGCTACTTTGAAAAGGGTCAATCAAAGAGTTCAAGTAAGGTCTAATATGACAAACCAGAACCTTGGAAATCATCTTAAGGAGAACGTTGTAGAGATTAATATCGGTCTAAAATCCTTCAACAAAATAGGACTATCAACCTTAGCTTGGAAATGGGCACAATAAGAGTCTCAGTGAAAGCAGGATTACTAACCCAAGGCAAAGGCTTGAGCAATGATTCTCCAAACATGCTTGCCAATAATTTCTCAAAAAGTTTGAAGAAACATTGGTTGGAACCCATTGGCAAAGGAAGCCTCACAAGGACTCATGGAAAAGATAGCCCAACGCACCTCATCTATATTCTTTTATCTTTACTTTAGAGATTCTTGTATTGCCCATCAAATATAAAAACATTTAATATAATAAAATACTAATAATTCAAAACATTGATGAGAAGACACACACTAAAAAAAAAATTAGTAATTCATTATATGGAGACTTCTCTCTATGTGCATGTAAGAGAGATAAATATTATACACAACTTTACTTTTGTATATGTAAAGAAGGTGATTTCATATTCGAACTTATGAAAAGAGAAATTTATATCAAAGCTAACACACTTAATATTAGACAAAATATTTTTTAAATAATATTCAACTATAAAGAGAAATTTATATTAGAAATACATAAAAGAAAGTCATAAAAAGATGAGAAATTTGGTATGCAAATTAAATTCTTTCTATTATTATTTTATGATCCAACAATGATCTAATTTTTTCATACCATAAACATATTTCAATTAAATTCATTATTTGTAATATCATCTAAAAAACATGTTTTTTTTATATAAAAACTTACCACATTATATTTTATTAAATGAATTAAATTAAATTTAGCAACTAATAAACATCAGCAAAATAACAATATTCGTGTGTAACATATCTATCAAATTCAGTTATAATTACACTCATACAAGTTTTTGAAAAGTAAAATACATTCACATAGGTGGTCAATTGTGGTTCAGAAATTTGAATCATGAGCAACATAATTCAATTATTATCATCATACTTATACACGTGGTCAATTGTGATTCGGATATTTGAATCAACAACAATATCTTTTTTTTTTTTTGCTAAAATACTTAATCCTAATGTTTGACTAAAATAGATTTATTTGAAACGAAATAATCTCTCTAAAAAATTAAGTTATAGGATATACAAGTCATGAAACGCATCTCTCTATTTTCATGTCTAGCCACACTTCCACTTTTTTTTTTTTTTTTTAACTACTCTTCAACTCCACTTATTCAAACAAGTGTTTAGAAACTTCCGCCCCTCTATTTATATATGTTTAAAAAACACATCTATTCTATTTTCATTTACTTCTACTTCTATTATTCTTATGCTTCCCTTTTTTTATTTTTTATTTCTTTCCTCTTTATTTTATTTCTTATTCACACAATCATCAATGTTTATCAGTACATGTCTTTGATAATTTTTTAAAGGATTTTTTTTAAATTGTTAAAAATAATTACTTTTTTAAATAAGTTGAATGATATACCAAAATTGTTAATATAAAATTATTTATAAAAAATATAAAGATAAATGAATGCTTTATTACAAAAAAAGTTGATTTAATGCATTTTTAGTTCTTATAGTTTACCTCAAATTTAGTTTTGATTCTTATATTCTGGTTCTCGCAAAGAAAGCACCAAAATCTGACAAAAAAAAACACTAGGATCTGGTCCTACTCAAAATATATACCAATCTCAACCATTTTGTTTTATTTATTTTTATTTAAGATCATGTGGATTTTTTCTGCAAAACATTCTTGTTTAATCTAAAAAAAACTTACAAAAGTTTGAGGGAGAAAACTTTTTTTTTTCCCGAATATTTAACACATCTGTTTAAGGGTTGAACTAAAATAGACTTTGTATAATTACGAGACTAAAATAAATATAACCAATGAAATTTCTTAAGTGATGAGAATAATTAATCAGTTATAGACATGGGCAACTTTAACAGAGTAGTTTACTAGGTTTGACCTCCTCTTTTTCTCAACAATATTTAATTTTGAACAAGAATTGGTAATTACCGTCAAAATTGAACAGAAGGCCACTTGTATAATTTTATTAATTAGGGTTCATAAAAGCACTAATAAGACAGAGGCTACACCCTGTCTCTTTCCATAGCTACCCAATGAGAAAGTCAGCTTTCCTACTTTCTTCCTTGAACTACCGACTCTCTTGTTATTGTTAACGGGAAATTTTAGTGTAATATAAATAATATATATATATATATATATATAATTATATAAAACATGCGATATAGAAATTAAATTTGTGGGTTAAATTGTCACAGTTATCCCCCATTGCATGTGAACGGGAGAAAATAATATATATAATATATATATATATATATATATATATATATATCTAAATATCAACTTGGAAGTAGGCATGAAAAATAGTTTTTGAGGTTTTGTTTGGAATGAATTCTCAAAGTTCGATATCGCTGCACTTTTTACTTTTCGATTTTGAATCTAAAAACCATGACAACAAAATCAATTAACTGAGTTACCAGCTCCTACGGTAGAATACCTTTAGTTTTATATTTTTTTAATCCAATGCAAACAATCTTCTATATATGTTTGAGTTTGTTACAACTACCGGTGGCAGATCTATGATCCGGGAGGAAAATATATTTTCAAAAAAACTAATAAAAAATGACACACACACACACACATATATATATATATATATATATGAAGATAAATAAATATATTAAAATCATAAATTTTAAGTAAGAGTTGTTAAGATGTGTCTATGAGACAGTGGATTTTTATTGTTGTCTATCTCGTATGTTTCATTCCCACTCCCATTTGTTTGATTATATAATAATGTCAACTCTACGTAAGAAACAGCACCCTTTTATTTTTTTGTTAGTCTATGAGACAATACGTTAAGTAAACGGTACTATGTAACAGCTATAAATAAAAACATTAACCTTTTCTTTATTAAAAAAAAACAAACAGAAGACGTATGTTTCTGTTTCGTTATTATTGTCTAGTACATAACCATATGTCTCCCTCGCATCCACTTTGGTTGGCCCTCCAACTCACTCAAATACAAAGATCTGAAGCTGCTTAAGGCCTGTCCAAACAACTATGCAATTATCTATACTTTGAATCCCATAAAAAAGGAAAACCTTTTGTTTATTCTCTACATTCCGCGTGCATAGTTGTGCAGAAAGCGATTTGTTTAGAATATCTTAAGTGGAACATGGTGATAAATAATAATACAAGATTAGATAGTTTCTATAAAAGGATCATAGACTACAATGAAATATAAATTTATTGATTTTTATAACAATTTTTTTAAAAGTTACATCAACAACAATTTCTAATTGATAATATAATTTTTTTTGCGCTGGCATTACATAAAAATTAAAGTATGATAATAATAAAACTTATTATTATTATTATTTTTATCACCATTAATTATCATGGACGGCAAGCTTAGTGGCCAGTTGTCTTATAGTACAAGGCCATTTAATTTTCATTTTGCCATGAACAAAAAGCAGAAGGGGAAGTTTGTAGATGAAGAAAGACCGTATTCAGATGGCAATCTACTGTACTAACAAAATGATATTGCTTATCTTCCCACCCCAGAAATGTTCCTTGTTCATTCCCTGTTATTTGCACATCATCAATAATTTTAACTAGTATTAACTACCTCCAGTTTTTTGAGTTATTTAATATTGAAAGGGTGCTGATGATGAAAGCAGCAAAAGGTGTTTGTTTATTCCAAAACTTCATGTTTTCTTGAAGTTTTCTTCCTTAGAATATTTGATTGAAAGTTCCTAGACATATATCCTTGATGTTCTGTTCCATTTTTTTGTTGAAATTGAAATATATAAAAGAATGCAATGAATGATGATGGTTGGTGACCACCGTGTGGCGATATTTTCTATTTTTATGTTTTGACACTTAACCGTTCTAACCGTTGAAAAGTACATGCAAAAGACATTGACTGAGTAAAAGGTATTAGTTAATAGTTAGCCTTAGCCACCTTGAGGACGGGTTTGGTCTTACCATCTTTTGTTGATTCAGTTTTGTCATACTATCAAGGCTTTGCTTTCACATTAAAAGATGATTGCTATAGATTATTGATCCACTTTGATTATTTTTGGTGATCATTGCTCCCATCCAGAAGTTTCATTCTTCCATTTCTGATCCAACATAAGAAAATATTGAGCAATGGACCAACAACATAAAGTGATCCCTCTGCTGCTGCTTCTTTTCCAAGTTCTGCTTGTAGCATCACAGACAGATAGTCAAGATTGTAAGTTCAATTATACTTTTTTTTTTAAAATTTTTTGCCTACTTTGGTGTTTGATCTATCTTTACCATATATTCTTTCACATCTCATGAAAAGAAGTAAGGAATGTTTTCCAATTTTTTTGGGGTTGCTCTTGAATATGGTGAGGTTCAGCTTTGTAACTTTGTATTTTGGAGTACTTCACTTCTATGCAACAGTACATCATAACCAAACATAGAAAATAGAGAAATTAAATTTGCACAACATGGCTGTACAACTTTTTTACAACCGTGAGAGAAACGTTTAATAAGACGGATGATGTCATGGAGAAACAGAAAAAAAAAAGTGTTGAAAGAATTTATTGTAGGAATAGTACAATTCAAGAAAATATAGATATGCAGTTGAAATTAGGTTATGCTGTGCCTTCAATCTTCATATGATCATAGTGAAAGTGAAAATCTGTGTTTATGCATGTAAACTAGGGAAGGGTTCTAGGGTGGAAGATATATTTATCATCAAGATACTAAGACTGAATTTTGATTGCTATTAAAAATTTGACAGTTAACCTGTTCATATCATTGACTAATGTGCAAACTGCAAAATGTTGTTCTTATATTGGAAGCTCCTTTGTTTGCTGCTAATAATGTTTACCTTATCTATTAAAATTAAAAACAGGTTGTACAAAAAAATAGAGAAACATGATGAGAATCATATCTTAACTATTGTAGCAGCTTTTCCTTCATAGTAAATTGACTACAAATGTTTCTTTCTATAGTTTTCACTTCTCATAGTAATTTGTGGTTCTAGACTATAGAGACGTGCAATCACTCAGACTGGAGATAGATTAATGAACACTAAGAAGTTATGTAGTTTTGCTAATTGAGAATTCAATTTCTTTTTGACATTATTTTTATGTAACTAAATTGTATGCTGCAGATTCTGGCCTAAATTCTCTTACGGAATCCTGGAGTAACAAGCCACAAAATTGGGTGGGTCCAGATCCTTGTGGCAGCGGATGGGATGGAATTCGTTGCAGCAATTCAAGAATTACCCAATTGTTAGTTTTTTGGTTTCTTTGCTCTCTTCAAAGTTCAAAGGTTGTTTCATACTACTTTCTATTTATTTAAAATAAAATAAATCTGAAAAAAAATTAAATTGCTATAATTTTCAGGAGACTACCAGGCTTGAATTTGGGAGGCCAGCTGTCTTCGGCAATTCAGTCTTTATCTGAACTAGATACTTTGTGAGTTGAAATTATTATTATGCTTAAATGTTTCTGAACTTGTGATTTGTTGGATAAGATTCTTCTAAACTGAACTTATGTCTAAAGTGAAAAAGCATATATAGTGCTATACACCCTTAATCTAAAGATAGATTATGATCTTAAATCTTAAATTCTTAATTAATCCACTAAATGATTTAAAATGTGATGGATAGTTACATTAAAAGAGCCTTGTCCTGATTTTGTACTCTTTTCTTTTGAGAGGATGATTTGTACTCCTTCAGTCATACGAATTTTTGTATATGAAAGTTGCCAAATCCTTTCTCATAACAAAATGTGTAAATTACAACAACATCCTTTGTTTCTTTAACCATTGCATTCACCTCCCTTGTAGGGGGTGTTAGTGTAAGATTTAGGGGAGTATCAGTGTAATGTTTGTAAACATATAAGAGGATGTTAATGTAATGTTTTCATGCGTAAAGGGAGATTAGAATAGGAAAATCAAAACGGATGGAGTTATGTGTAATTTGATAAAAGTTCAGGATGTGTTACTATAATTTACTCTAACAAAATTCTACAGAATAACCACCCAAAAGGACATTTTATTTCGACTAGGCTGTTTGTGGATGGCATGCAATACTCAGTTGAAGCTCACTTAATAACAAGGTGTTTTCGTTCATGTAGGGATCTTTCTTACAACACGGGCTTGACAGGAACAGTTCCACAAGAAATTGGGAATTTGAAAAAGCTAAAATCCCTGTAAGCTAGGCAGTTTGTCTTCTACTAAATAATTTGAATACACACTGAACTTTTCCCTTACAAAATTTAGCATGCTTTTTGATCTGTTCCTTTTTAACTGTTTTTTGCAGATCATTGGTTGGTTGTGGTTTCTCTGGTCCTATTCCGGATTCAATAGGATCTTTAAAGCAGCTGACATTTCTGTAAGGATTCCATCTTAACGATTATGCTAATTCCTTACATAAAAATTATTAGAGTCCAGCTTATTTCAATGTAACAAAGGAGGATGCTTCATATAAAAAGTATGGAACATCTTTTGTTGGGTGTGCAGTGTGCAACCTTGATATAATGTTAACTTCCTAAAATTATCCAACTTAATTCGAAGCTCGATCAATGTTTCTTTAATGGACTAATTCATGGAAAATCATGTGTTGCTTTTCATGCAGAGCACTTAATTCTAATAGGTTCAGTGGAACTATACCACGGTCTCTTGGCAATCTATCAAATGTTGATTGGCTTGATCTTGCTGAAAACCAGCTTGAAGGGACAATTCCTGTCTCTGATGACCAAGGAAGACCAGGCCTTGACCTTCTCCTTAAGGCACAACACTTGTATGTCAACTCTCATTGCCAATTTTCACTTGATATATATTAATTATCACACTAGCGTGATTGAATTACCAAATATATGTTCAATACACTTGCAGTCATATGGGGAACAATAAGCTCACTGGTAGAATACCAGAAAAACTTTTTAACT
Organism: Glycine tomentella; assembly: GCA_007407185.1. Lineage (NCBI taxonomy): Eukaryota > Viridiplantae > Streptophyta > Magnoliopsida > Fabales > Fabaceae > Glycine > Glycine tomentella. Next base: position 625,085 of record PYAF01004650.1, read on the forward strand.
CCAATATGATTCTCGAACACGTGTAAGTCTCATTGCATCTTGTACTATTTCTTTTTCTGGAATTTCGCAATCTAAATAATGGCATGGAGAGTTAAGTGTCCTCATGTCACAACAAAGTGAATGAAAGTATAATTTTCAATTACATAATATTTTTTTTAACAGGACTTATTATCTGTTTATTTTAAATAGGTTTTAAATTAATTTTTTAAATTCAATTTGTTCTTCTAATTTTTTTGGATTTAATTTAATTTTATAATTTTTAAAATTGATTTAATTTGATATTATCATCTAAATTGGATGGTGATAATAAATCACACTTTGTGACAATTTTAAAAGTCATAAAATATACATTTTCTAGCACTATCAATTTAACTTAGACAATATGATCAAATTGAATCGATTTTAAAAATTAGAGGATTAAATAAAAAAAAAATTTAGAGGACTAATTTAACCTTTTAGATATTGGTAGAATTGGTTTTGAACTGTTAAACATGAAATATGACTATTGTTATAGACTCTTCATCACCCCTTGTACTCTTTTTGCCAGGCTTTTCGACCACAATCAACTAGAGGGTGGCATTCCTAGATCCCTTAGTACTGTGAGCACATTGGAAGTTGTGTAAGTATATTGTGAACAGTGTCAAGTGACTATATTCACAAAATTATGCTATCTCTGAATTTTTTTCTATGGCTTTTCTTTATATTGAATATTTTCTCTTGACCACAGGCGCTTTGATAAGAATGGATTAACTGGGGGAGTGCCTGCAAACTTAAACAAACTCGGAAAACTAAGTGAGATGTAAGAAAATCAAAGAAATATGCCCAATTAAACTTCATATTTATATGTAAAAGTTGTCTTTATTTTCCTATAGAATCAACTTTACTAAGGCAAGGCATGAACTTTATTTTGCAGCTATTTATCTCACAATAGTCTGAATGGCTCTCTGCCCGATTTTACTGGAATGAATAGTCTCACCTATGTGTAAGTATAAAATAGTGATACTCTATTATATTCTATTGATTGCAACGAAAGTTTAGATGAAGTGTGTTGTAAAATTTTAATCATGTTCCCTAGAAGAAATGCATACAACAATATTTTCTCTGATTCATGCATAATACAATGATTTTTAACTCTTTTATGGTAAACTATCTGCAGGGACCTGAGTGACAATGATTTCAATGCTTCTGATATTCCTTCGTGGGTTACAAGTCTGCCAGGTCTAACAACAGTGTATGTTGTTCCTTCATTCCCACATTACCTGTCTCTAATTCTCTCGAATAAGATTACTTCTTATAAAAGATACACGTTGTGAAGAAAAAAAGTTATTCATTTTAACTAGTAGTCGGAACAACTCTTTAAATGTACAAACATCATCGGGGAGAGAGAGTTCATTCTTGGGGTATAATATTTTCTTTTCCTTAATTTAGAGGAGAAACACTTGTCCTTTTATTTTTGAAACAAAACATTAGAGCACAAAAAAGATGTTGATATGCCCACATGTAGCTAAATTATTCCTCGGCTTTATGAACAAATGATGGTTATGAATATTGAAATGTGGTAACAGAATACTTGGGCAGAACCAGCTCGGTGGCGCATTAAATCTCAGTCGCTACAGCAGTAGTCTGCAACTCATGAATTTGGAAGATAATGAAATAACAGAACTTGACCCAGAAAACAACTTACCAACTTTTGAGCTGAGGTAAGCTTCATTGTTTATGATATCACCTTTTTTCTCCAAAAATAGTTTGATTACTCATTAGTCTCTACTTGTACAATTTGTACATTTAGTCCCTACACTATACCTAGAAACTACTCGTTTTAATCTCTATACATAACTTTTTAATTCATTTTAGTTTCTACAATTTTGGACGGTAGAGAGTAAAAAATGTAGTTTCTATTTGTAGAGCCTAAAACTTAAAAAGATTGTGTATGCATAAAGAGTTAAAGATCAAATGAGTAATTAAAACAAACCAAAGAAAATTGTTCAGCTATTTGCATGGGTTCAAAACTGAGGCAGTTATCTATTGTTTTTGCAGACTAGCTAACAACCCACTTTGTCGTGAAAGTGGAGCTTCTGAAAGGAGTTACTGCAAAGTTGCAGTTCCCAATCCCTCATTTTATGCAACTCCACCAAATAATTGTTTACCTTCACCTTGCGGTTCGGATCAGGTTTTGAGCCCAAATTGTAAATGTGCATTTCCCTATTCTGGACTTCTTATATCAAGAGCTCTTAGTTTCTCAAACTTCAGTAATGCAAGTTACTATAGGGAGCTTGAGCAGTCTCTGATGGATACTTTTCGAAACCAAAGCATTCCAGTGGATTCAGTTTCTCTTAGTAAGCCCTTCAGGAATACTACTTCTGATAATTTTGAATTGACTCTGGACGTCTTCCCTTCACAAACCGATCGTTTCAACACAACTGGAGTTTTAACTATTGCTTTTCTGCTAAGCAACCAAATTTACAAACCCCCAGAATTCTTCTCCCCTTACATCTTCAAGGGTGCTAATTATGAATACTATGGAGGTGAGATTTTGTGTCTCATTAAGAACTAACAATACCGAACTCTTTGTCCGTTGTTCTATCTTATAGTGCTCTTTCTCCTACCTAACTCTCACTCTTATGTCATTTAGGAGAACCAAAAGGATCAAAGTCATCATCAAATGTGGGGGTTATAGTTGGTGCTGTAGTTGCTGTTGTGGTCTTTGTTGTACTAGCATTCTTTGCAGGGATGTATGCCCTTCGCCAGAAAAGAAGAGCAAGAAGATCTGCAGAGTTGAACCCTTTTGGTAAGAAGTGATTGTTGCAACCTTTGGATGAATTTTGTTCCTTGCAAGGAATTTTTCTAGTAGTCTTTTATTGATTCAATGTCATCATAAATGCAGCAAATTGGGAACAGAATACAAATAGCGGCACTGCTCCTCAGTTGAAAGGAGCACGATGGTTTTCTTTTGATGATCTAAGGAAATACACCAACAACTTCTCAGAAACCAATACTATTGGATCTGGAGGCTATGGAAAGGTTTTTACTTTTTACTAATGACATCTTATGCCTATCCTTTTCTTTTTTCTTTTTTAATCTTAAGAATACTACCCTAGTATTGGCCTATTCCCTTGATGTTCCTAAAAGAAATTCTTGCATCTTTTCACATTTAAGGAAATTCATTTCTAACACTAGCTTCAGAAATATCCTAGTATTTTCCCAAATTATTCTCTTCTTGTTTACTGCTTTACATGGTCTAATTAGTCGTCTTTCGAAAGGTTTATCAAGGAAATCTTCCCTCTGGGGAGCTGGTTGCCATCAAACGGGCTGCGAAAGAGTCTATGCAGGGTGCTGTTGAGTTTAAAACTGAGATCGAACTTCTATCAAGGGTCCATCATAAGAATCTCGTCGGTCTTGTGGGTTTCTGTTTTGAGAAGGGTGAACAAATGCTGGTGTATGATCACATTCCAAATGGCACAGTAATGGATAGTCTCTCAGGTACTTTCAATTCCTTCCCTACTCAGACTCAAATATATAAATAAATGGGGATGGAGTGAAGAGAATTTTTTTCTTCTGTAAATTTATAGAATCTCATTTCTCTTGACTATTAACAAGCAAACCTCTTATATGCTAATTTCATTGTAAATCACCACAATTGTTCGTAGTACTAAAATGGACATATCAAGATCCTGATTTTAATACAAACTTGTAGATGAATAAAAATGGACATGCTGTCGTCAGAAATATAAAGTAATGGCTTCTTCTTGGTTACCAATTCTAAGACTAGAAATCAGTGTGTCATGGAGAGACTCTGATAAGAATTTATTGGAACATAACACAAAAGAGTAGTATAGCTCAGTCACAAATTATTAACTTTATCCTTCTGCTAGACTGCAACTACTTACATCTACAGGATTGGGGCTATAGTTACTACTGATATAATTTTACAACAACCAATTCTAAATAAGATTCAATTAAACTGCAGTCTATCAAGTTGTCTGGCACATTACTTAAAATTATTTTTCTTCATTTGACTTTGCCTATGCAGGAAAGTCCGGCATCAAGATGGATTGGATAAGGAGGCTTAAAGTAGCATTAGGTGCAGCCAGGGGTCTCGCCTATCTTCATGAACTTGCTGATCCACCTATCATACACAGGGACATAAAATCAAGCAATATCCTACTTGATCATCACCTCAATGCAAAAGTTGCAGATTTTGGTCTCTCTAAACTTCTTGTTGATAGTGAAAGGGGCCATGTCACTACTCAAGTGAAAGGGACAATGGTTTGTATAGAATGCTTTGACTCCTACTTTATGAAGCAGCACACATCTTTGTTTAAGAGAGATATCAAGTTTAATAAATAGTGACAGAACTTTTAATAATTCAAATGGTTCTCCACCTTTAAAATTTCACAGTCATGAAATCAGCTTTTGCTATGTAGCCACACAATCAAACCAATTTATCACAGGGAAAAAATTAAGAAGTTTAGGGATACTTGTAATTTGTAAGTGTCAGGAAAAGCTTAGGTACATACACAATCATACCTTCACTTAAGTTGATTTCTCTTTATAAAGTATGCTTCGTGTAGTGCTTAGACTATAACAAATTAATGATTTGTTGAGACCTAGCTTTAAACTTGATACTTACCAGAGGGATATCTAATGCAAACTTAATTCCTTTCCTTCTCACAGGGATACTTGGATCCTGAATATTACATGACCCAGCAGTTGACTGAAAAGAGTGATGTATATAGCTTTGGAGTGCTAATGCTGGAACTAGCAACAGCAAGAAGGCCAATAGAGCAAGGAAAGTATATTGTAAGAGAGGTAATGAGGGTAATGGACACATCAAAAGATTTATACAACCTTCATTCCATTCTAGACCCAACCATAATGAAAGCAACAAGACCAGAAGGTTTAGAAAAGTTTGTGATGTTGGCAATGAGATGCGTCAAAGAATATGCAGCTGAGAGGCCTACAATGGCTGAGGTTGTAAAAGAGATCGAGAGCATGATTGAGCTTGTTGGATTGAACCCCAATTCTGAATCAGCTCCAACATCAGAAACTTATGAGGAAGCAGGTGCAGGAAATACCCAACATCCTTACCGGGAAGAAGATTTTAGCTATAGTGGAATTTTTCCATCAACAAGGGTAGAACCCCAATAGGCTTTGGTATATTTTTATTTTTGTTATTCTTTTCCCTCTTCAAATGCAATGTCTGAGATCTGCTGTGTCAATTTTGGATTCAAATCAGGCGGGAGCTTCCAAAAAACTTGTCCTTTGTAGAAAATGATGAAGGTTCAAGTTGAATTTTTAAATTGATTTTTGGAAGGTTGTACTTATATCTTTGTTCTTGACATGTAAAGTAGTTTATGAATTTTGAACTGCTGTAATATTTGAATGAATGAAAGTATGATTTCAACGTTGAATTTTCCAAACAAAGCACATCTGTTTTTCTATCCGTTTTTTAGCAATATAATTCGAGTCACTTGACTAAGGAACCTATTCAACTGAAGATAACTTTGACAGCACACAAATACTTGAAAATCCAATAATTCATTCCCTTGATCTCCAAAGAGTACTTAGACATCACATGTTGCACCTTTTTTCATGTAGTACTTAACAGTGTATTGTGATTTGTGAGTGAATCAAATGAAACTCTATCATGAGAAGTTGAGAACTGATAATTATAACAGTTGACTATCTATTTATTTATCTATTTATAATCTATAAATCCTGAGCTGCAAAATATTACGCTTAAACGTCAATATGGTATCTTTCGCCACATTACATATTTCGCTGAAGTGTAATTCTCTCGCTTCAGTTCCTCACCTCTTCTCTCTTCACATATCTCCAAAAAGCTGTTACGACAACAATCAATGTTTGATCAGTTACAAAGACCAAAATGAAGCCTTGTCCACATATCAGTCCATTACCTATACCTTCCATAATATCTCCATATCTCCTCCTTTGTCTCCTCTAAAACTCCCCCCCTCTCTCCCCTATCGTTCCTTAGACAGTTTTTCAGATTTAACTTTTTAAACTTGCTATTTTGTCCACATATATATGTGCCCTTTCTTTGTTTTTCACGTTTTTTAGTCAAAGGAAACATGATAAATATGATTGAAAACAGGTTTTGCCCATGGAACGAGGGAGGATAGGAGATTCACATATAGTGGAACGGTAAGCCTCCGTCCGCGCTGGAACAAACAGAATAGCTCTGCTCAGTGTTGCTAGCTGTTGGACTTCCAGTAAGTTGGTTTCCACCTTTACTTTCTGAAATCCTACTACATAGTACATACAAGTATCAATTGATGGAATCCTACTCATACTCCTTATTGATGTCTCAGTTGCACTTATAAAGGCTCTATTCTGTGACTATTAGTATCTAATATGATTCTGTTCTGATGTGTTGTCATAGAACGTGGGAGGACATTGTGAGACTTGGAACACCAGAATCCTTGGTCCAGTTGTAATCCGGGTACGACCAAGGAAGTGGGATTTATCTCTGCAGAAATGGACTTATCAGGTTGCTTAGTCTTTAGTTGCATTAGTTGTTTGAGTTACAGAAAAAATCATCTTAAGACATGCCAATTCTTTAAAAAGGTTGGGCTGAAAGGAGAGGCCATGAATCTTTGCATCTCCGAGTGGTATCTTGTCTGTAGAGTGGATGCAGTCAACATTAGTGTCAGACAAAAATTAAACACTTGCATGGCAAGACATTATAGGTAATGCATGGCTCACTCAGGCGCAAAGTCCCTTATAATTGGTACTAATTATTTCAGGTACCATGTACCTCGATCTTTGGTTGAAGCCAAACCATAACCTGTTTGTTTTTGAAGAATTTGGGGAAGATAAAAATATAAATTCACTTGTAAAGCTATCAGTGAGGTGGTGTCTGTGCTGATGTGTCTGAGTATCACCCAGATATTAGGAATTGGCACATTGAAAGCTACGGGAAATCAGAAGAGCTAGTGTTGAGTTTGGTTTCATCAATAAAGCTTCTATTTGCCTATAAAAAAAATCATTTTCTTTCCTCTTATTTCTCTAATTTCACTCTTACTAAGTTTTTTTTTCCTTATCCATAATTTGCAGATTCTTTTGAAAATAAAGTATTCTTTAACGCAATTGTATCATTGTTCTCAACACAAGTTTCTTGGGTTTTGTTATCTTATGTTGCAGTTGGAGCCATGATGGTTGAGGTTGTGGCTTCGAGGTTCTAATCATTCTCTTCTAAAGAGATACTTCACTATATCTTCATTTTTTTTTCTTTACATTTATTCTGCTTGTATGTTATGAATATCACGAATCACAATACTTTACGTTGTAATTTTTATTTCCTTTCACAAATATAAGACTCATTATTATATTTTAACATCTTTTGTGTGCCATAATTATAAAATTCTCCCTGTTCTAAAAAATTTAACACCTTATTCATCAATTCAATTGTCATATAAAAGACTAGAATTTTAAGTTTTATTACCAAATTATTCTTTTGTAATATTTGTATTTAATAATATTTACATGTTATATATAATTTATTCAATAATTAATATTTTAATCAAAGCGAGTCTATTAATTGCAAATTCATCCTTAAAGATATTAGAATAATATTTTTAATTAGAGAATAATACTTCTTTAAATGTTCATTGAGTATGTCTCAAGCTCAACAAACATTTAAAGATAGCTGCAAATAAAATTTCCATTTGAGCAATGATACTTAAACACTAAATTGATACTTTGTATATGTGTTTTTCTTTTTCTTTTCCTTATTACATCACATGCCTATGATTTTTCCTTATTATTTTTCTCTCTTTTCTAGGTGTTTATTAGTATGTATCCATTTAGTGCATGTTTGGTTTGTACTTAAAATTATTAACATGCATGTTCTAATACAGATCTAACTGATAAAATAAAAATAAAATGAAATAAAAAATAAGAATTTGGATCCTTTTTTTTTAAAAAAACTTTTGTCTCGAAGTCATTTTTTACTTGATTTCCAAACATTTTCTCTAACATTTTCCTTTGAGTAAATTACACATGTTTCCCTTGAGATATAGAGAAATTACACATGTATTTCTTTTAAAAAATCTACACATGTCTCCCTTAAAGTTTAATTAAATTACATATGTCTCCCCAAGATTTAAGAAAATTACACAGGTCTCTCTTTTGTTTTTAAAACCTACATAAATTTCTTAAATGTCGTCTAAGAATTTGAGTAGAAGTCATATGTGTTGACAATTTTGATTAAAAAATGTTAAAGTATGTTTTTGGTTCTCATAAATATGATTTTTTTTTGTTTATTATTCGTTCTCGCAAAATTTAAATGTTACTTTTTGGCCTGGAGCTAGGTTTGGTACATCCGAACCTATGTGTATATTGTTGTAGAAAGTGTCAGTTTTTACTTTTCTACATCAATTATATGCTTGGAGTAGATTGAGGTACATTCGAACCTACATGTATGCTATTGTAGAAAATATTAAGGTTTTTCAACTTTTCTACATTGGATATACACATAAGTAATGTAAAAAAGTTGAAAAATATAACACATTTTACAATGAATTCGGATATATTTGAACTTAGTTTCAAGCCAAAAAATAGCATTTAAATTTTGATAGTACGGAAAATAGATAAATTTTTTTAGTGATAAATTTTGAATATTTTTATATTTATAAGGATGAAAAATATATTTTGATCTTTTTAATCAAAATTGTTAATACATATATTTGTTATTATCAAATGTATAGACGATATTTAAGGAATTTATATAAATTTTAAAAATAGAAAAAATATATATTTAATTTTTTTTAAAATCTTAACAAAGATCATAAAAACAAAACATGTGTAAGTTTTATATATAAAAAAAACATATAATTTTTTTAGATCTCATGGGAGAAGAAGTAATGTAGTGTTTTCCTTTCCGTTTCTTCAAGACCTCAACACATATACGATAATCGATAGATATATTGGGTTTTCAAAATTGGAGTAGCTCCCGTCAGGTAAACACAATCGAGCCAGCCACCGCCACATGACTGAGAATAACCCCAAAACCCATTACCCTTCTTCTTCTTCTTCTTCTTCTTCTTCTTCCTCGCGTGGGATTCCCAGTCCCAGTGATGATGGCCCAAAAAAGTTTTCAGGGAAGCAGAAGATGCAATTCAACCCGCCTGAGAAAGAGATTCCGGACGCCGCCACTCTGAGGGATCAATGGAGGTATGCCATAAGGCAGTACAGTAAATGGTACTCTCACGCTTGGGGCACTGCCATTCTCGCTGGCACCGCCTTCTTCGCCCTCGGCTGGATCATCAAAGGAGAGAACCCGATACCCTCTTTCAACTCTAAAAAAGACAAAGACAAAGACAATTCTCAACCCTGATCTCATGTTCCCTTCACTTCTTTTCAGGTCACTCCCTTCGATTTAAATTTAAATTTAAATTAGTGTTTTTCATTATCGGCATATGTTAATTGTTAGTTTTTGTTAGTGAGAGGATTTGAACTTACGACCTCTCCCTCCCCTCTTCTCTCTTCAACCACGAAGTTATCTTATAACTCCTATTGAAATTAGTCTTTTGATTTTTGTTTCCATCATTCAATTCTAAGACTTTTTGGTTGAATTAGTCCTGATAATGTAGAAACACCTTCTGGGTTTGTGGAGAAAGACCTGGTTAGGATTCCTAAATAATACATCCTTGGAGAGGAGGGACGGGGAGTTTTAAGTGTGACTAATTTTTGGATTAAAGATTAGTCCCATAGCTGACCCAAAGGACCAAAGCTTGTAGGGATCCCTCAGTTCCACCCGGAAGCCAAAGGCCCTAATTACGGTGGTTACCAAAAAAAAGTGTACAAATAACTTCTTGGGTAGTAGTTTGTTGGCCTTCAAGAATAGGAGGGAGTTGAAGATTAAAATTTGATCTGATGGATGTCTGGTGTTACTCCTGATTTATAGTATGAAGACTAACGTGGTCTGTGAAGATAAAGGTGATAACTGATATTACAATTCAGTTATGCAGGGGAGCTTTTGTTATGTGTTGACGAATTGTTGTGAACTTTAGTAAGTGTGATACTGTTGTAAACATGTCCTGTCCCATGAAGAGTAACCTACAGTTTCTGGATTGATGCACGCACCTGTCATCATAGCAGTGTCATTTAATGAAAATTGGCTCCGAAGATTGCATGTTTAGCCTCTACTTTCTGTGTTGGTTGTATTGCATGCATTGAGTCTTGGTGCTTTGCTCCTCTGGTGGTACAATAGTTATTTGAATTCCAAAACTTTTCATCATATTTTTGTCACTTTGAATGTACAGTATCACAGATAATTTGCAGGCTATAGTCAATTTTGTTTCCTATTATTTTTTGTTTTTATATTCTGTGAGCTGATTGAACTTGGCTGCATATTTTTGTTGCATTCATATGCTGGCTGGAATTGGACTATTTCTGAGTATAATTTCTGTTTTCATATGCCTTTCTCCAGTTTTTTGTGAGCTGATTGAACTAGGCATCAGTTTTGTAATTAATGTATCACAATTCATGAGTATTTTCATTGTTAGTTTAACTGCATGTTTGACTTTTATGTCTTAAGTCTTAACCTCCCACTGATCAAATCTGTATGAACAGTTATGTATCTATCTTTGGAGCAAATGGCACTCCTATAGTGCCTTCTCCCGTAGTAGTTATTGTTCTTAATTGGGGGCAGTTTTCTTTTATGTAAAACATTAAAATAGGAAAAAAAAATAGTATAAATGCTAAATTTCATGGTTTTTTAATGAAAGGATTACATGCTTTAGGAGTCAACATCAACAACACCTTTAATCCAAGCTAATTGAGGTCGGTGGTAGATGAACCTAATGATAGATACGAGGAGGTTGAAAAAAAAAAGATAAAAAAAATGAAAAAAAGAAAAAAGAAAAGGGAGAAATAAGGAGGTGGAGATGAAGAGGAAAATGACTAAAAATGGACCATTTGAAACAGAGATAACAATGGGTCTAACCCTCCACCAAGCTTATAACTTTTCTCCATTCCGTTTTAAGACACACCGTTTGCTATTCTATATCTCACTCCATTAAGTCTTGTTTAAATACTTTTTCTCAGGTAAATTTCGGTTTACCTCTACCTCTCTTTGTGTCGAGCTCTTGGTAATAAATTTTTGTTCTTACGAAAGCATCCAGGAGTCGTCTCATTATGTGTCCAAACCACCTCAATCTATGTTCCCTCATCTTTTCACCAGTACTACTGGTACCTTTCGTCGAATATTTTCATTTCTTATCTTATCCATCTTCGTATAACCACACATTCACCTTAACATTATCCTTTTTTGCTACTCCTATTTTATGCTCACTTGGCCTACATGCTTTAGGAGTGTTAAATTTTTTTTTGCCTATCTTTGTTTAACAGATATTATAGACTGGAATAATGATCAGATCAAATTGATAGACCCTTGTCGACCTCTTGGCCATATTACATCCTTTATTTGTTCATGAAAAATCAAATTGCAGGTACCATTCACTGGAATCAAGCCACACAAGATCTGCTTTTGGTTGACAATTCCCTGGCACCTTGCTTGCAATGGTCTAATAAGGAATTTTGATGTTTATAATTAAGTCTCGTGACACCGTGGTTATTTTGCTTCTCTTAAACTAGTTTCTGTCCCTGTTTCGATATGGATGTAAGGCAAAAGATTGTGTGTATTCAAATGCTTTCGGCATGGAATGGATGTAAAGATAAAGATTATACGTATTCAAATGCTTCATCCCAACTTGTAATTTATGGGTGATTATGGTCCATTTAGGTTCAAGTTGTTGGGAAAAAAGCACACACCTCTTCATTACGCACGATTATGAGAGAAAAAAAAAAAACACCAAAAAGAAAATAGAGAAGATTCAAATCTTATTTAATGTGATTCGTCGTGCCTACATCTACAATTTCATCATAAGTTTTTTTGGATAAACTTGATACTTAGGGTGGTGACTCCGTTTTGAGGTTGGACGTTCTTCTCATCTCAAAAAAATTTATTTACAGACTTGGTATCTTAATCTTAAAAAAGAAAATAAATATCTAATTTATCAATAATATCTTTAAATTTAAATCACATTCTAAATATAAAATAATATCTTTTTAAATCTTAATAATATTCGCAAATGTAATATACATTCAATGAAACAATCACAACCATAACCAAAAAACAAAGGATGTAAAAAGGCTCATGGTTGTTTGTAAATGAGTGTTGAAACATATTTTGGAGTATTTTTTTAAATTATTGAAAATTATAAAATTAAGAGAGATTTATTAAATAAGACATGAAATTCATAAAATTTTATGATTTTTATTCAACCAAGAGAGTTCAAAATAGTGTGATAGAGAGTGTTAGTACAATATTTCTAGTAAATACTAACCATATTTGTTGGAATTTCTAATTGACGGAAATCCTTTTGAAATAATCACTTTATCAAGTAACTTCCTTTTTTTTTTTTTTTTTTTTTTTTTTTTTTTTTTTTTTTTTTTCCTTTTCCGGTTAACAACTTCACTGTAATTAAATCAATGTTTAATCTAATCATCATCTCAAGTCTCAACAAATACAAAAATTATCTGACGTGTCCACTAATATTGTTTTTGTTTGATCAATGATTCATAAAAAGGTTTAAAATTGTCAAACAAGAGACCAACAAAAAGTATTAAAATTTAAAATACTGAATGATATTATTGCAAAATAAAACAAACTAGTTTTTTACCTAGAATGCTGCCGACTACAATAAAGGATATTTTCTCTCTCAATGAAAGTAAAGAAAGAAAAAGAAATACTATTTGGAGTTATTATTTAATAGACTAAAATACATGTTTGATTCTTTAAGTTTTAATTCTTGTTTAGTTAATTCTTTATATTTAAAAGCTTCATTTTAGTCATTGACGTCAATTGCTAATTCTTGTTTAGTTTGGTTCTTTATATTTAAAAGCTTCGTTTTAGTTATTGACGTCAATTGCTAAATATGCGTAACAAAAACTTCATAAATGACATGAAATGATGTTCACAATGATCCTTCGTATTGTTCTAAAAAGATTCAAAATAATCCTTCATGTTTTGGAAGTGTTCAACTTTGTCATTACTTAATGGCTAGTTCAACATCTTTTAATGTCCCAATCTACCTCCGTTAACTAAAGGATCAAATTGACTCAATTTGTAAACCTTAGGAACTAAAATAAAATTTCTAAAATATAAAGAATCAAACTAAACAAAAGCTAAAACATATAGACCAAATATATCTATTTTAGCCTATTTAGTACACTCGGTTTTAAGCTACAAATTTCTGTATATTATCTCAATCCTTGTAACTTCTGAAATCCGGCCCAACTCTGAGTTTTGATGAAGCAATGCGGAAATCACATTACTTCTGGAAAATTCAGAATTTAACTTTCAGAAAATGTCAAAATAAATTTGGATAGCATGAATCTGCATGCATGAAAAAGAACAAAAACAATAAAGAAGCCTAAGACATTCGATAAATTAACAGCTTCATGAAACAACAACCAAATAGCAAAATGGAAGTGCATACTACCTAAAAAATTGACTTAAATTGAACAGATTTCTCTGCATAGCAAAGCAGAAAGTTGAGATTGTAATGCTCTCAAGACAATCATTTTCATGCTTTAAGGGTGAAACTCTACATGGATATAAACAGAACAAATACAGAGGTTTCTACTGCATGCTCAAGCAGAACAACATCCATCTTTCTTCACCGCCGATACATCACGAGACACAACGTTTATCGTCTGTCCTTTTGGTAATGCAGCTGGATCATCACCAATTTCAAGGGCCTTCTTGCTTACAATATGATAGATCTGTGTCAACACTTCTGTGAAGGCATTTTCAACGTTCATGGACTCGAGAGCGGATGTTTCCATGAAAAACGTTTTCTCCCGTTCCGCGAAAGCTGTAGCTTCTTCAGTAGAAACTGCTCTCAGATGACGCAAATCTGCTTTGTTGCCAACAAGCATAACCACAATGTTGGCATCTGAGTGATCTCTGAGCTCCTTCAACCATCTCTCCTTATTTTCAAATGTAACATGGCGGGTAGCATCATAGACTAATAAAGCACCAACAGCTCCTCGATAATATGCACTAGTGATTGCTCAGTACCTATAGTCAAGGAAAATCAAATTAAGATACCTTACATGAAAATTTGATCATACAAAGCATTTTTATATCTTTATTTGTGTGGAATCTAAAATTAGGTCTAAAGATTCTAGTTGGGATTATGAATCAATGAGACTACTGATTTTCATTACAGGATATCCATATTATTCAGGCATCTAAACAACAGAATGCATTGAATGATTTATGTAATTCACCGGAAAAGGAAGATTAATGTTTTGATGCTTTTTGTGCATTCTTCTTATAAATTTATCCTCCTCAAGAGCTTGTCTTCAATTATCAAAAACATTATGATTTTCAAGTTTCGACTTAAATATACTAAATCAGAATGGACAGGAACTGTGCTTTTAGAATAAAGCAACATAGCCAAAAGTATTGAATAGCTGAAATGGAAAATTAACATTAATAAAGCTATAATAAAAAAATCATATTAACACCTATAAAACCATAAATTGAACAGTGTGGCTAAGCTGAGAATAGAAAATAAATTGCAGTAGCACAGAATATAACCAAATAAAGGAAATACGCTCGAGGAGCTGACTGACATCCACTTTTGCACATCTTTAAGCCTATGATTTTTAAACCAACTTGCATGTGTGTGTTTGGATTTCCATTACACCACCTCAAACGTCCATTCATTTCAATCCACCCAAAGACAAGCTGTTCCATTTGGGTGCATTGGAACGTGTGTGGACAGTTATTCAAACTCACCCCATGTCAACAACATTACCATAGTGACCTTTTAAGCCACCATATAACAGACAAACTTAAGGCATTAGGAAAGAGTAATCATAACAATAATAGCCTAGTCAGACAGATTAAACCTTTTCTATTTCTCAGTAGCTAGTAACATAGCATATGATGCCATAAACAATTACTTATCAGCAATGTCTAAATTTTCATCATGCTGCTATGACGACAACAACAACATTAATAATATAAGAATATAAGATTTCACATCAATCTTTAGTACAGAGGGGGGGGGGGGGGGGGGGG